>JAEQBH010004206.1:0-160837 GCA_016808115.1 Tetrastigma voinierianum | reverse complement strand
AAACTAAATGTCCTCCTGGCGGTAAGCCGGTAAAGCGGTGAGGCGGTTCGATCTGGACCGACATCAGATTATTCAATCAGAAGTGGACAATCTTCTAGCGGCCGGGGTTTATAAGGAGGTAGTATCGAATGGCTGAGCCAGAAGTAGTGATGGTACCAAAAAGGGTGGCAAGTGGCGTGTGTGTAATAAAATACATGGATCTCAGCGAAGCATGTCGAGACAGATCCTTACCACGGATAGATCAGATTGTGGACGCAACAACCGGGCATGGCATCTTGTCATTTCTGGACGCCTTCTCCGGATATCACCATATTCTTATGCACAGCGGCGTGGAAAGCGCGGCTTTCATCGCGCCCCACGGGTTGGCGCTGGCAGTAATGTCTTTTGGCAAAAACACGAGGCTGACTTATCAAAGGATGGTGACCAAGGTATTCTGACCCCTGATAGGTATATCTATGGAGGTTTATATCGATGATATGCTCGTAAAATCCAAAGAACACCCCGACCACACAATGCGATACACAAAAACCTTCGATGCATTGCGAAGGCCGACATGAAACTTAGCCCTTTGAAATGCGCATTAGAGTCGGTGAATTAGAGATCTTAGGTTTTATGGTAACATAGAGGGGGATAAAGGCTAATCCCATCCAACTCAAGGCCATAATGGAGTCCTAAGCCCCCCACTTCTAGAAAATGGGTACAACATTGTGCCATTGTGACCCTAGGAGTGATTCATATCTCGCTTAGTCGTTTGAAGCTATTCTTTGCTACTAAAGGCTGACGGGCGGCTAGAATCAGGTGTGACCGGGAACTGCGGCGATCAAGCAATATCTCTTGAACCACCAATTCGGCTGGCCGAGACAAGTGAGGCATACATCTTTACATAGTTGTTTCCTAGCATTATCGGTAAGTACAACCTTATTTAAGAAGAAAACGATGGAAGTAGAGACCCACTATTCTATATAGCGAGTCCTTCGGCCGAAGCCGATATACTCGTCTTGAGCAATTTCTGTGGCCACAGGAGGTAGCTACTAAAGCCCCTACTTTCGGAGCACACCTATCATTGTACTCTGACCTCCCCACCCAGAACCTTATACCTGGCTTGATCTGCCGGACGGATGGCTCAGTGGGCGGTTGAGTTAAGTGAGTTCAGTATCCAATATAAACCCTATCTGTCGATAAAGGGGCAATTACTGGCTGACTTTCTAATGAAGGTTCCTCAGCAGGAAATAAAGTCAAACAACTCCGGTTGGTGGATCCTGAATGTGGGTGGCGCTTCACGACAGACGGGAGTCAGATTGGGACTACGACTTGAAGCCTTGCTTAGGGAAGTAATGAGAGCGGGCCATACGTTGGATTTCCACGCTACAGTGAGTCGAGTAGTAGGCGATAGTCGGGCTACCACCTGCCAATCTTTGTATCCTTAAAAGGATCATCATGGGAGTGATTCTCGATTGGTGGTTGGCTAGGTAAGCAGCGAATATGAGATAAGGGACTATTATATTAAGTATGTGAGTCTAGTTAACCTGGGTTTGGGAAGCTTCATAGCTTGGCGGCTAGAGCATATCCTAAGAAATTCTAACAAGAAAGCAGACGCTTTGGCAGCCATAGCCACGTCCCTACCAATAAAAGAAACAGTGCTTCTCCCTGTGTACTACTTGCTAGAATCGTCGATCATTACTAGCTAGGTAAATGGCTATGAGATGGGTTTAATAATAGATGACTGATAGTTCGCTATTTGAGTTGAGGAACTATCGGATAAACGAACCCGAAGTCCACAGATCGAAGTCAGTAGCTCAAATTCTCCTAATTAACAATCAGCTATATAAGAGGTCCCTGGGCGGGCCCTATCTTAAATGCCTTACTCACGAGTAGGGACAATATATATTGGAAAAACTCCGTGATGGAATATGCGAAAACTATCTAGGCGGCATGATGTTGGCGCATAGAGCTCGTACCTAAGGTTACTATTAGCCGACCATGCACGCAGATGCCGCCACCCATGTTAAGAAATGTGACCGCTACTAGCGACATGCCCCCATATCAAAGCTCCCGACCTAAAATTTAACAACCATAACAAGCTCGTGGCCCTTCGCTCAGTGGGGTATTGATATAGTTATTCCTACCTCTGTATTTCGGAAGAAGTTGTTCTTGGTTGCCTTGTTCACCCGGAAAATGGATAAATTGAAGCCTTAGCATCCATCAAGACAAAGAGAGATCATTCAATTTATTTGGAAAACGTTGTGTGCGGTCGGAATACTAATCGGTGTAACCAACAATGGAGCGCAATTCGATAGCGAGTATCGAGGAATTTACGCGACCAAATTGAAATAAAACGTACTTTCGTGCATGATTTGCCCACAAAGCAGCGACCGGGCGAGAAACATCTAATAAGACTCTCCTATTGGCGATGGAGCTTCTGAACAACCGGCCCGAGCGAAGCGGGAGAGTCACCGTTTGCCCTTACATTCGGAATGGAGGCTATCATCCCCATGGAAATCGAGATGCCCACCATTCATACAGATATTTCTAAGAAAGCAAATGCCGAGGCAATAACCAAAGACTTAGACACAATAAGACGAGACCGGGAGCGGCGGTACGTGCGCAACATCATACCAATAGAGAATTTGCTTAAACACACTGGCCGGTGTGTGAAGCTGCGTGCATTCAAAGACGATGAGTTAGTCTTAAGAAGGTCTTTGAAAACACGGCCAACCCAGCAAATGGGAAGTTCGGGCCAATTGGGAGGACCGGCCGCGGTGGTAGATTGGGGATAGTCGGTCTTATGCGTTGGCGAGCCCGGATGGGACTATTGTCCCTAGAATGCGGAGCATACATGCATCTTAAGTACTACCATTAGTGTATTCTTTAAGGATATAACCCATCGATAAAGATTATTCTTTACACACATTTCCTCTTACAACCTATAATTGCTTCTTAAGCTAAAAATCCAAGATGGTTGATGTCCTGGCACGGAACATAAGAAGACCAATTATGGTTGTTACTTCACCTAACAACAGTTTAGAAATCCATATATGGTTGATGTCCTACTAGAACATTAAAAGTTCAAATATGGTTGATGTTCTACTGGCAAAGTTAAAAGTCCAGATATGGTTGTTGCTCTGCTGGCAAATTTAAAAATCCAGATATGGTTAATATCCTACTGGAACATTAAAAGTCCAGATATGGTTGTTGTCCTATTGGAATATTTAACATTCCAAATATGGTTGATGTGCTACTGGTACATAAAGCATCCATACATGGTTATTGACCTGCTAGCATATTCAAAATAGAGAGCCAAGTCATAGCTACCATTAGGAAAAGTTTTTTTTTTCATTAAAACATGACCCAGTACAATGCGCTAAAAGCACCAAGGGATGGTATGTATCCTCGTGGCAAAGCAGCGCACCTTACAATAATCTCTAAAAAAAAAAACAGCCCAAAACTAATATGAGCGAAATAGTCAGCCTAGCTCGTCTGCGACGTCCTCGGCGGGTCTTTCGGCTTAGCCGGGTGAACCTTTATAGCTGACCTTGGCTGGTGCGAGGTGGGGGGAGCCTACCAGATTCTCAAAACTCCGGGAAGTGGGTCGCGAGTCAAGCATGCCATCGGAATACTTAGTTAGTCCTGACATATGCCATGTTTGAACACACAACATCTATAGCCATAGGCGAAAATTTGCTCCAAGGCTTTACGTGTGTTCGCGCATGGCCTTCTTTGTCCTTGACCTTTGAGAATGGAGACGACACTTCATCTCTGGATGGCAGGTTCTAGTAGGCGGCCGTCCACTCAGCCGTCGGGTGAGCAACCTCGGCCTCCGGCCCTTGCCGTCTTCCTCCACGGCCTTAGGGCATCTAACATCCTAGCCGGCTCGATCTTTGCCCTTGCCTTGGCCTCGCTCGCCCGCCCGTAGCCGCGGATAGGCCACCTTAGCCTCATATTTTGGCCTTGTCCTTCTCTTTCTCTACCAGCAATCTTCTTCGCACCGGCTTGGGCTTCACCTTCGGTCTTTTCCTTAGACTCTACCTTAGCCAAAGCAACGTCTAAGGCTTGATGCTTATAAGCATTGATTGGGCGCCAGTAGTAGTCTCGACATCGTCTAGCCGGGGCCCAAAACTCCACGTGTTGCGAACCATGTTCGGATGGTCGTCATAGCTGAAAAAAAAAAACTATAATGAAATTGCGGCGCAAGATAGCAACGAAGCAAAGTGCCCGCGTGCGGTTCAAGCGTCGGTAAAGTCATGGTTCACGAATGAACATCGGGTTCTTAACCACGGTGGAAAGGAACTCCTTACTCGGGCCAGGTAAGGAATGGAATGAAATATTGTTACGCTAGCACTCTGGGTATTAGTATTTGGGATAAATTAAGCCCGTATGGTACGACCAAACGCTCCACACGGTTAAAGGGGCTCGGCGATGGATGATCACGGAGCCGTGCCGTCAAGGGGGCAGCCATGCCTTTGGAGGAGTGATCCTCTCATGACGAGGAACGTACGTACTCAGCAGCACCTGATTAGGCGGCCTTCTTCTACTAGGTACGGTACTTGCAGGCTTGAGCGGGGGGTAGCGGAGCAATAACTACCACTGAATGGGACCCCTCACCAATTTCATCCATACTAGGACCACCGACAGGGATTCCCTCTTCTTAGGCTGCTTGTCCTCGTTGGGGCACCGTCCAAAACCAACTGATCATGGAGGCTCGATCAGGAGAGTCCATTGGGATTATTGCCTAGTCATTCGCAGCCTCTACGTCTGGCAAAGACCGCTTAGGACGCTTCCCATCAGGTGTGGGGGTGGGCTCATCCTCCAAGTCCACATCTCGCTTTCTCATCTATGCAGTAAATCCGGCGGCAAGCATAGACATTTCGTCCTCCTCTACAAACTCACTGGCAAGTACACTCACCCAATCCACAAAGCCTTCCAACCCGGCGTCGGCTACCTTTGTTGGTCGAGCCCTTTTCCTCTCTCGTTCTTTCTTTTCAGGCCAAGGGGCAAGCCGTGGACATTGGGACTGCGTGATCCGAACAGACCCCACTAAAGTTCCTGTGGCAGCCTCCGTTGGATCTTCTTGGGCGATAACTACATTAGAAGAGCTGCCCGAGCTAGACTTGCATAGGTCGGCAAGAACGAAGTGCTCCCCCTCAATGAGCTCTACGGGCAACGAGTGGGGGAAGATGAGGATGATGTAAGGAAAGGCGCAGAGTGGCGATTCGCAAGTTTCACCATTAATCGACGAAGCTCGCCAGATAAACTCTACTACGCTATCTCCGATGATCGCGATGTTTCCGGGCCGACCTTCTCTATCCAGTTGACTGGCCAGGCCTGCTGGCGCTTACTGAATATCACTAGGGAAGCAATGTATGTCAAAATATGGAGTAATCTTGCAAGGCGTGGTGCAATAGAACTCAAGAACAAACACGGAAATATAGAGATTGATTCACATCAAACGGAAGCCCCCGTGAGTCGGGTGTCTCGTACCATGGACCCTTAACCAGATCCCCCTTCGCCTCTATCTTGGGGGAGTCGAGGAGCCTGATTACGAATTATAGCTAGGGGTTGTGAGCCGACATGGACATCCAATCACCAGTCCCCATATTTAGTGTATAAACAAAACATATCTCTACCAATGAAATATCCAGTTGGTAGAGAAAGTTAAGAACACTACAACCCATCAAAATCCGAAAAACATTCGGATGAATAAACAAAGGAGCACGGGTGACATGTAGACTGCTTCTGTGTGGCCCAGGGCGGTCGACTCTGACCTTTCTTGATGAAGTAGGCAGGCGTTAATAAAACGTCCTACAATAGAGAGAGCCAACCCGTCTAACAATTCTAAACTAATACCGTCAGGAACTCGGCAGAAGGACCTTAATTCCTCCATAGACATAGAAGACATGAGACTGCTCGCAGTAGGAGACTCATGGCTGGACCCCTTCCTGAGCACAACCCGACTTGTGGAAGTCTCCTCTTGACCCCTCATCACTCTATAGGCAAACAAAGAACAAGGATCAACTCAAGGATCTCTTGACAAAAAGATAAGCGAGACCAACACCCAAGACTAAGGAGTTCCTCAAAAAGCGTGGGGCACCCGGGAGATAGGTATGTCACGAAAACACTACGTCTCTGATTTCGTAGGCGGGACCTTAACGAGTGGCCCAGCAGCATCTAAAACCTTCTCACAAATGAAAAAAAAAAAAAACCAACTAGGGGATTGAAAATGGTCTGAAATCCTTAGCGGCTTCTTCACCAAAATCTTTAGGAGGATAGAAAGCGCTCAAATGATCCTTAAGAGAAAAGTTTCAAACAACAAAGAAAGTAACGCCTGTACCTCTACCCCTATATAGGGTAAGGCATGAGCAGGCGCATTAAGTGCCATGACAGGTCAGCCGTAATATCGGGAGACGTGCTCTTCTCCTACGTTTCATATTCACAAGGCGTTTCATCTGCTAGGGCACTTAGAAAACAAATAAGCTCATTGGCGTTAAACACCTAGCCCTTTTGATCTAACAACCACAAGGCCCAGGCCCCTTCTGTCTGTTGGGCCCCTAGGTTTGCCTCTTGAAGCAGCCCAGGGTGCATCAATTATGCAGAGCCCAGAGAGTAACCTTAGTCGGGAAAAAGTAAAACCCATCCTCAAAAGCCAATGGAGGCTTAAGTCAATTTCAAATCATATAGCTCCCCTAGCCGGCGTACAAAAAAAAAAAGTGAAAATTAGAAAGTTCGACGTACAAGTATGTCAAAAACTAAATCTTATTTAAATACGCCAACTTGCGCCAATGGTTACATAAAACAAGGACAAACATATCCAAGCAATCTAGATAGATCCATTCTGAAGATGTCTAAGTAACTAAGCCAGGGCTAATTGCGAAAACGAAAGGAAGATTGAAAGGAAGAAGAAAAGTGGAAGAAAAGAAGAAGCGAAGTGCTTCGCCTCGAGAGGCTCTCGATCCTAGCCTTACACTTTGACCGCTGTACCTCCATGGGACACCAACACAGGGGGGCACCTAGCCCCAGCGTGGAACCCTGAAAGAAGGCCCGGTAGCATAGTAGGCCTTGTCGATAACCTCGAGAGCCAGCGTGCGAGGCCCGACAAAGAACCACGAGAAAGGAGATGTTAGCATAGTTAGGCCTCCCGTCTAGGACACCTGAAGGGTCAGCATAGACATCATCTTCAAACACACAATACCCATTAACGGTAAATAGCCATAGAGAACTCTAAAAGCCTCCCTCCATAACCTCTCTACCTTCATCGGCCTACAAACGGGGGTGAGGGACGAAATCATAATAGCGAAGAGAGGCTTTGTGTGATAGAAGAGCAATCCATTGGCAACTTCATAAACTTCGAAGGATCAACCCATATATATAGTGGAACCTCGGAGACGCATTAAATACACCCATCGGGACAACACATGTCATAGGTGCATTGGAACATATGCTCATTAATAGTCTACAATTCTCCATACTGAAGGTCCTGAAATATAGTATTTCTCCTCGATTAGAAGAGCATAATCCTCTAGTCGAAGAAAAAAGAAGGTATTGTGAGTACCATGGCCTCTGGGCCCATGCCCGCTAGTCAATAGGCCCAACGCTCGTGCAAGCCCATTGTTTGGCACGCCACCTGGCGGCCCGAAACGACCCATTTCATCAAAACCACACGAAGCCTGACCAAACGGTACAATTCTAGAACGATGCAGGGTCTGGAGTCTCATCTAGTCGGTGTCTGTCGCATGTGGTGGTTGGCGAACAAATATGTTAAGGAGGAAATTGCGCATAGAGCGTTTATCTGGATCTCCCGGCATCAAACTGACGCCTCGAAATATCAACCCTTAACAAGGAAGAATTGGTCTTTGATAAGGAGAAAGTTTATTTCCAACATCTTTGAGATTATCTTCACGATCGAGGAGAATTGGTGCTTTTTGATAAAAAAAGAGATATCTAAATGCGCTAAATCACGAGATTCCTAAATCGAAACGAGTCAGTATAAAGCGAAGCTACGAGAGAAAGAGATGCAACCTAAGCGTATTTACTTTCTTTTCTTCCATTTAAATGCTGGCGGCTTGCATTCGGAGAGGTGGTCGACACACTTGCCGTCGGCCAGAAAGGCAGAGGCAATAGGAATGCAGAGCAACTCTCCTAACTACGAAGAGAGAAATGGGTCTGATCTCAACCTAGCGAAATGGAGAAGATAACTTCGAATCTCCTCTGTAAGAGGAACGACTCCTGAAGGATGAAGAGCAACAATCAAAAGTCTGAAAGTTTTGGTATCGTTTAATCAAACTTTTATGAGGGGGACAACATTGTGTCGCTGGGAATATTTCCGACAGAAGAATATCTCCATGGAGAAAAAGTTTATTCCACCATTAATCTGCAATTTTCCATTATAGATTTCTGTTGGAGTAATGTTCCTGGCCTGTGGTTGGAGATTTCATTGCCTTCTTTAGTTGGATTTTAAATTTGTAATGTTTACAGAAACCATGCCTTTGACTCTTTAGTTACTGTTTGTGTGCAGGAAGCAGTGGAAGTTGGGTTTCATGGAGAAGACACTGAAGGACTGAAGACAGGCTGTGCTACCAACACTGTGATCAGGTGGAAGCTTGGATCTTGGAAGATTCAGAAGCGATCTCGTCATTAATAAGCTTTTTTCTTTTTTCCATTTTTAGTTCATACATATAGCTTTCTGAGCTTGCATGGTACCTTGGAATCTTCTTCTATTGATTATGACAATTTGAGATTGGGATTTTGGACCTTGTTCTACGTCAAGCAATTTCCTTTTGTCTTTGGAATGTTGGATTTGATTTTTCAGAATTGTAAGATTGTTGTTGGTGGATTTGTTGACTACATGTTTGTGGGATACACTAAAATGGTCATAAAAATTGACACTGCTTCTAAGAAAAAGGAAGTGGATTGTACAGATGGTGGTGGCGAAATAGATGGACTTGTTGAAAAAAACTTAGTCTTTGGAAAGCTAGATTCTTGGATGGAAGTCCAACCAAAGAGGCAGACCGTGTCTCTTTGGAGTTCAAAGATTGGTTTAAACCCTGTAAGGTTCACTTCAATTTGGACAAATCTCTAGCCATGTGGCCTCTTCTAAGACTAAGAAATGGATATAATTGGTTTTTTTATTAAAGAGAAGCTAGAAGAAGAAGGTAGAAGGGGCAGGACATATGTAACATCTAATTTTATCCATGAAGATTGTGGCTTGGAACATCAAAAGGGTAGATCATGAATTTTTTTGTCTCAAGTAAAGAAGTTGTCAAGCAAGTTTAATCTAGTATTTTGTTTTATCTCAAACAAAAGTTAATGCTGGTAGATCAATGGATATTTTGCCTAAACTTCAATTTGATAGCTTTGATTTTGTTAATTTGATGGGCTTTTCAAGAGGTTTATGGTTGTATTGGAACTCTAATGTAGTTTCATTGAATATTATTTTGAAAAACAATAAAATGATTCATTGTATGGCTTATTTCTCGCTTTTTAATATTAATTGTTATATTACCTTTTTATATGGTTATTCTCAACATCACAAACAAAAAGAGATACGGGGGAATTTGCTAAATATAAAAGATTATATTATTGGGCCTTGGGCCATTATTGGTGATTTTAATAAAATTTTGCAGCACCTCATGAAAAGATAGGTGGAACCACTAACAACTTTTATAGAATGCAGGATTTATTGATATTTGTCACTTGATGGAATTTGAATCTTTTAGACTTCCTTATACTTGGTTTAATAAGATAAGAGGATCTTTATCAATTTTTGAAAAACTAGATAGAGTTCTCATTAATGACCAATGAATCATTTGTTTTAAGGATGCAAGGTTGAAAATCTTCCCATCATAGGTTCTGATCATGGACCTATTGTTTTGTACTTAGAAAAATCTTAGAGATAAATACCAAACCTTTTCGATGTGAGGATTTTTGGTTCCATATTTCGAGTTTTATTGATGTTGTTAAGAAATCTTGGGGTACAACCTTTACAGGATTGAATGCTTTCCGGTTAGTAAAAAAAATTCAAGTGTTTAGCCAAAAGGTGAAAGCTTGGAATAAACGTGAATTGGGAAATTCGAAGACAAATGTTAAACAAATTGAAAAATAAATTGATATGGTTCAAGGCGTTTTAATGACATATTCACACAATGTTTTCCTTTAGAAGAAGAATATGTATCTATCACAAAAACTTAATCAATTGATGAAATTAAAAGATATCAAGTGGGTCAAGAAAGTGAGACAAGCACGGAGCCAGTTTGGAGATAGGAATAATCATTATTTCCAATCTTTAGCATTTAATAGAAGAAGAAAAAACAAAATCTATAAAATTAGAGACTTGTAGGGAATTTGGTTTGATGATCAAAATGGGATTTCTATAGTATTCATCAATGAGTTCACTAAAAGATTCATTTCAAAAAACCCTAGGATAAGTCTTGAGGGGTTTGACTGCTTTAGTCCTTATATAACAAAGGAAGAAAATAAAGAACTAACTAAAGCAGTAACATAAGAAGAAATTTATACCGCTATCTCACAAATCAATAGTCTTGGACCAAATGGTCTTCAAGTGAACTTTTTTTCAAAAATATTGGAAAATAGTTGGCAAATCGGTTTGTAAAATGGTCAAAACTTTCTTTTATAATAGGCACTTTCTCAAAGAGATAAATAGGACATTCATCAAGCTGATTCCTAAATTAGATAACCCATAGCCAATAAATCGTTTTAGACCGATTAGCCTTTGTAATGTTTGTTATAAAATTATTGGTAAAATTTTAGTTAATAGGCTTAAACATCTCTTAAATAAAATTGTTTATCCTTTACAAGGGGAGTTTGCTCAAGGCATGCTTATTAATGATAATATCATGTTAGCCTATGAAATCATGCATTATTTTAAAAAGAAAAAAGGGAAGATGGGATATATGACAGTTAAACTCGATTTGGAAAAAACATGACATGTTAGAATGTGATTTTATTATGGTTATACTAGCAAAGTTAGGCTATCATTCTAAATGGATTGGATGGGTTATGTATCTCTTACTCCTTGTAAATAAATGGCGGTTAATAAAGGAAAATTAAGCTATCAAGAGGTAATAGGCAAGGAGATCTTCTATCTCGTTATATTTTCATTCTTTGTGTTGAGTTTTTGGGAAGAGAATTAGTTAAACAATAAGAGAATCCCAAAAATCACCTAGGAATACAAATTCATCAAAATTGTCCAAGAATTATGTTTCTTTATGTTTGCTGACGACTATTATTTTTGCCAAAGCTTCACAAAAACTTGCTCCAAGATTAATGATATTTTACATATCTTTTGTGGCATGTCTAGTCAACTTATGAATTTCCATAAGTCTTCAATTTAATTTTTGAATAATATTCAAGGGCTATGAAGAAAAGATTAGGGGAAACCTTAAATATCCCTATTTCCAATGACATTAGCAAGTATCTTGGTTGTCCTTTAATTTAAAGTAGAGTTAAAAAAAGCACGTTTTTAGAAGTTATTATTAAGTCAAAAAAGTTAGCTTCATAGTAACCTTGTTGCCTTTTGAGAGTTGATTAAATAACTCTAATGAAATCTAACTGCAAGTTTCCCTCTTCATGTGATGAATTGCTTTAAACTTGCAAAAAGAATTACGAATTTTGATAGAATTAATAAAAATTATGGCTTCCAAATTTGGGGGCCAATGAAACCAAAGTTTTCCCTTTAGTAACTTGGGATAATGTTTGTAGACCCATGTTCAAAGGAGGCTTAGGAATCAGAAAGAATGATGATGCTAACAAAGCTTTAATAGCTAAACTAGGTTAGAGAATTCTCACAGATAATGACAATATTTGGACAAGGATCATGTGTGATAAATATGTCAAAAATAAAAATTTCCCAAAAAGGATGGAGATTCCATTATATGGAAATAAATTTTAAATCATACAAAATATATTAGAGCTAACTTAAAATGTTGTATAGGAGATGGTTCAAAGGTTTTTTTTAGACAGATTATTAGGTTTATATGCTAACTCTTGTTTCTTTGTGGATGACAACAATCTACAATACATAAATTTAGATGCTAGAATGTACGACTATAAATCATGATACTAAGGAATGGGATGTCCAATCAATTTCAACAATCCTTCTTTTGAATGTCTGAAGCGAGATGTTAAGAACGATTTTAATTAAACTGCAGTCGCATAGGATAGAATCTCATGGGGTTTCTCTCATGATTATAATTTCTCTCTTAAGTCAGCCTTTAGTGCATCCCAAACATAAAGTTTAAATTGGATATGAAAATAAAACTTGCTACAAAAAATAAAGGTTTTTCTTGGTTTTTAGAGAAGCTTTCCTTACTTGAGATTTTCTAATTGTTAAAAGGCTAGAAATTACAACCTTTTAGTATACGTGCAATCAAGCGCGAGAATATTGATCGTATATTTAAATCGTACCCTTTTATTGAATTTGGAATCGTATTAAGTATATTATCTTACTCATCTCTTTTTTGAAGGTAATTTCCTTTCTTGATTGGAATTGGCCTATAAAAATTACAAATTCAGTTGTAAACTCTTCAAATACCTTATGGAAAAATTTTTTATTGTCCTTTGGAATATTTGGATACATAAAAATTATATTGTGTTTAGGAAAGTCAACCTTACCCCTTTCTCATTATTGAGAAGGCTATCCTAACCTTCCAAAATATTCATGAGTATATGAATTACTCTTTTCTATACAACAAAGCACGTAATGTCGTAGGATTGAAAAATGGATTCGATAGATTTCTCTGATTAATGAAAAATTAAAATTAAATTTTGATAGTGTAAGGATTAACAATATAAGTGTTTCAAGATGAGTTATTTGGGACTTCAATGGAACTATTAAGATGGTGATATTTAGTAGTGCTTAAATAATTATTATAGAGTATGTGACTTTGAGATATGGTATTGTAGTTGCAAAATATAATGGCTTTTTAAACTTTGAAATTGAAGAGAACTCCAAAATAACCATATATTGTTATAATAAGAAAGGTACTTTACTTAGTTCAATTATTCTAACAAATTAATTATAGATCTAAATATTTACATTTTGTTGTTGTTATATTTAAAGAAAAACTAATAAAGTAACATATTGTTTAACTAAAAAATATATTTTCAATAGTAATTCTAATATTTGGTGATGAGAGATTTCAAGAGTTGTTAGAATATTTGTCTTTTGAAAATCTTTATGGATTATCGTTTATGGAGGCTCTTTGATTCTATTATTTTTCTTGTAGATGGTGGCAATACTGTAGCTTACCATAATTCCCAAAAAAATATAATAAAAGAGGAGTGATGAGTGATGAGATGACAGATTGACATCCAGGTAGAGAATTTAGACACGACAAGTAGTGAGAGAAGCATGATGGGACAAGAGGACAAATGCATCCTCACTTCTAACTTCTCTAACTTCACACTGATTGAAACCAAACAAAAGAAGCCCGAGGCCCAACTGCAATTTTCAATTTTGTGTCCTTCCATAACCTCAAGGGTCCCATTTGTTTTAATTGCCCCCTGCCCTTTGCCCTTTTCCCTTTTCCCTTTTCCTCCTTTTTCTTTCTCCCCCATTTTCTTTTCCTATCCACAAGATTTACAGTTAAGATCTTATGAGCGACCACTCAATCAACATATCCGTAAAAATTCCCACAACACTCATTTTTTTTTTTTTTTTTTTTTTTTGTAAAGCGTCCTATTCATATCAGAACCCAAATGCTACGCATTTGAGTTTTGGGGAGAATTAGTTATTTACCATGGTATTAAAGGAAACATTCTATTTGATTTGTTATTTATCGTATACGAGTGAAGAAGGTGTCAAACATAATATTCATTTTTTTTTGTTTTATCGTATTATGAGTTGTTTTGAATAAGTAATCACAGCCTGTAAATATATATCGTATAAATATATAGATTAATTTTTATTTGAATCGAGATATCTGTCATCTGATAAAGCACTTGTCGTAAATACGATTATTATATTTTAGGGCTGTTGAAAGCTTACATTTAAGTTAGAGAAGAAAACTAAACCTTTTTACTTACATATGATAAATATAATATTTATATTAAATTCAAATTTTACGTGTTTGAGTTTTTAAAAAAAAGTTAGTTTATGAAAATAATTTTCACTCTTCTAAACTTTGAAGGATAATTCATTTGACGTTTATTCGAAGATCATCAATTCAGTCTCATAATCACCATTGAGTTAGTCCATTCACATGCAAGCTGACATATGCATCCACATTTATCAAAAAAAACAAAGAAAAAAAAATTACTCCCCCATTAAAAAAAAAAAAAAAAAAAGGCATATTGACATATAGTGGAAGTGTGATAGGTGCCATCTTTCCCAAAAGTCAGTTGGGTCTCCTCTTTGCCCAAAGGGTTGTGGCATCCACGTCCGTTGTTCCCCCTCCACCCATCAACCACCTACTTAGGCCTTCCAACTCCCCATTTTTTGAAAACTTTCTCATCACCACCCCCTCAAAATCAAATGGGCCATTACCAAAAACATCCAAACCCAACAAGATATTTTGATTCTCATTTCTCCCCATATCAGAAATTGTGGTTCCCATTGTTTCAATCTCTCTCACCTCCCACCGACTACTCTTCCAGACCCATAAACCCTAAACACCCACTTTTCAGCCCTCCTCCAAACCCTTCCTTTTGGAAACATCAAATCATATCATTCTTAATTAATCTTATTTATTTATTTATTTATACCTTAATCATTTTTTTAAAGAGTGATTGTTTTTTATTTGACGGGGGAATTGAATGAGAGAGAGTAGTACAGGTTTTTTAACTGGATTTGGATTATTTCTTTCTTTTTCTGATAAAGAAAAACATGCTTGAAGATCAACTTTTGGGAACAGATTTTTTTCACTTATTTTGTCGAGGGAGAGATGAGTCGGTTGGCTTCCACAATATTTTTTTTGTGTTGGCAAAAATATCAACATGTCCAAATAATTTTAGAACCTTTTCAAAGATAGAGACGTTCATTGCTTTTATTCTTATAGTTGATAACATTTTACTATTTAAAAAAAAAACTTGAATTTATTTATTTCATTAATTATTTAAATTTCTAACTCAAGTTGATATATGATAATTATCATTCGAGCATAAAAATATTAAAATAAAAATCTACTAGAACAATTCAAATTTAGTTACACCATCATAAGATTACTTCTTTCAAAGAAGATATTTGGTTTTAAAAAACCTCAAATATTTTGAAATTTGTAATTTGACTTAAAAAATAACTCAATCAGGATATAAATATATGCTACGCTTCGTTAAGGAGCAAAAATATCGGTAATTATGAATATATCGATCTTAGATTTCTGGAAATATATCGAAATATCGGTAAATATCAGTATATATTTTGATAAAAATATCGATAAATGAAGTGAATGCACAAAATTCGTAGAAAATCTTTGTTGAGTATAAAAAGATATAAATAGAATATCTGTTTATTGAAAAGCGATATTATTTATAATTTATCGAAGATTGCATTCTGATAGTCGTTTAAAGCCAAAAATGAAGAATAGCGTGAACAATTCGTTATTTGATGAAGAGATCACCAAATGCTTGATGAAGATAATATTCATGCTGATATATTGAAAATATTAAGATAAATCGCGAAAGAAAAATGAATTTGAGAGTTAAATGGAGGAACTGAATGTATATGGATGAGTTTGTAAAGAAATTGTATGATTTTAGGGTATTTATAGATTTTGAAATCGAATAATTCGTTGGATTGTCAGCGAATTTTGATTTAATTACAGCGGTAAATTTGATTTAAGTGCAGAGTATTCTAGATATTCTGAGTATTTTTGAAAATTTGTGCGTACGTAATGAGATAAGAATCTCGAAAAATGTCGTCAAATTTCGTCAAAATATCGAGAATTTCGATATTTAAATAAATATTTTATTTTCTCAGATTTTTTTAATGAGAATGAGAATAAATATAAATAAAAGAATAGTAGGTTAGGTTGAAGATATCTATCCCTAACAAGTGTTGCTACTATCCTTAAATTATGCTTAATTTAAATTATAATACGTGTCAATTCAAATGGTCAATTTATGTGATCTGGAGATATCTCCACATTGACTACAATTTTTTTAAGTCTTGAGAGTACATCCAATCCATGATGAAAAAAACTACAAGAAAAAAAAAAAGAGGTTTACTTGCATGCTTGCATGTGCAATTGAAATCAAACTTCGATAAAGCCTAAAAGAGTAAATCCATGGAAACGGATTGGCTCAATTCTTAAAATTAATACAAGATTCAAATTAAAATTTGATGTTTTAAAGATTAACAATGTAAGTGCATGTTAGAGACATCAATGAAACTATTAAAATGATAGAAAATAGACATTTAGACAATGTTTGGATAATTACTACTGAATGTGTGGGTTTGAGAGATAAGATTTTATGATAAGACAACAGTTTGTTCATACTCTAAATATTTATGATTGTTGTTATATTTATAGGAAATACTAACAGAACAATATATTGTTTAATTAGAAGGTATTTATAATAGTCATTCAAAATTTGATGATTAGATTTTCTAGTGATATTAGAAAGTTGCACGTTTTCAGAGATATTAGAAGTTGGTGCAGGAGTTAGGTAGAAAATAAAATCAATTAGGGAAGAAAATAAAATCAATGGATGGCAACCCAATTAATGTATTTATTGATTCCTAAAAACTCTGCTCAAATTTAAATTCGCAACTCATATGGACTAAGTGTTAGCAGATGGAGGGGACCCTGGTCCCTGGTCCCTGGCCAACACCAATAACCCCATTATTTAATATTTATCCCAAATCGCCTGTGTTAATTGTTCCAAGCTTCTTGGAACAGTGGCCAATAATTAAAAAAAGAAAAAAGAAAAAGAAAAAAAGAACTGATCTTGATCATTCATGGGCTTGTTTTGGTAGTTGAGAAAATAGGAGGACTAGGACAGGAGTGTTCACTGCTACCTAAGTAACTTAGGGGTCTTTGATATATGGGATAGTGAAAAAAATATTAATTATGACAGAAATCTTAAACCATTTAATACTATATACCATTTGAAAATTATTGAGTTTGTTTAATAAAACACGATAAATATATTTTAAAATTTTATAGCTTTTTCGTATTTGTAAAAGTAATATTTTTATTATTAAATAATTTACAGTAATATATGTTCAGGTAAAGAAATTAATTTTTTAAAATTCTGCTTCTTTTGACATGTGGGAATGGTATAAATCAATGTTTATAATTTATTGATCTTTTTTTTTGTTCAAGGTTGATAAAAAAAAACTGAAAATGACAATCATATTTCTTTAGTGAATTGATAAAAAATTGAAAATGTTATATTCTTTATGCGTACATCTAGTTTGTAAAATGGATTAAAGGAAAAATAAAAGATATATTTTTTTAATGTTTAAAGTAAAAATCTCATTGCAATACTCCAATTTTTTTTTTAAATATTGCCTGAGAATTAAACACAATATTCATGATTAAAATATCTAAGCTTTATAAATAATTTTTATACTTTGTTGTTATTATATATATAAATATAATTTACATATAAAGTAATAGAATTTTATTTTATAATGCATTTCATAAATGATTTTAATTCTTTTTAATTACAAGTCTAATTCTATAGTTATAAATAAGTAACACAAAAAATTTTACTAAAAAAATTTATGATACATCTATACTTTTAAAAAAAAAATCTTTTTACTTTATATATAGTGGTGTACCTAAAAAAGGGGTAGTAGTTAAGTATTTAGTTCATAAGGGTATTTATCACCTAAAAAAATTTATAACATAATGTTAATAAGTGGAACAAGAAAACTGAAGAATAGAGACGGAAAATAGAGACGTAAACTGTTTTCCGTCTCAATTTAGAGACGGAAAACAGTTTAACATTATTTCCGTCTCTATTTAGAGACGGAAAAATTTCCGTCTCTAAAAGTGACGCGATAGGTTCCCTCAGAATTTTGGGAAGCTGAAAATGAGGCCAGATGCTTTTAAAGTGCCACAAATAGAGATGGAATATTTTTTTCGTCCTAATTTTAGAGACGGAAACACTTTTCCGTCTCTAAATAGAGACGGAAAAAATTCCGTCTCTAATTTTAGAAACGAAATTTTTTTTCCGTCTCTAAATAGAGACGGTATTTGCTTTCCGTCTTTAAATAGAGACGGAATCCCTTTTCCGTCTCTATTTTTCGGGATATTTTTACTCTGCCATTCTTTTCCTTCTCTCGCTATCTTTTCACTTTCTCACACTTCACTCCCTCGCCAACAGAACCTGCGCCGCCCCTCTCCTTACCGCCGTCCGAAGGGATATTCCTCCCGCCCACGCGTGCCGCCCCCCTCCCCGCCGGCCCCCTTCCCTTTTCCCTTTCTTCCCCGTCGCGTCATCTCTTGCCGCCCGGCTTGCCGGTGCTGCTCCTTCCTCCCAGCCAGGCTCGCGATCGGAAGCCTGTCGCGCCGCCCTAGGCGCCACCACTCACCACCGATCACCATCGCGTCTCCCCATCACCTAGCGCCACCAGAGGTAAGCATCGCCTCTCTTTCTCTGTTTTTAGTCAAATATCTGGATTTTGGTGGCTTGAGATTTTTTCGAATTTGTTTGTATGATTTTTTGGGATTTTGTTTGAATATCATGTTTAGTGTTTTGCCTCTCATCTTCTTGCCATTTTCGGGTGTCTGACTAAGTGCTGTAGAAATTCTATGATATGTGGAGCTTGCTTAACTTAGTAAAACATATGAAATATTCTTCCTTAAGTGCCCATTTTATACTTCTATCCTCAATTTCTTTCAATTTTTCTGTCTTTATACATCGATTACAAACAAATTTGGAAATATAAGCAAGTTGATTTTACGATTTTTACGTTGGTAAGGTTTATATAATTGCCATGGGATCGTAGAAATTGATCAACTGGTTTTTGGTTATGATCAAATGCATCTGTATAGTTAGTCTCTCGAAACAGTTGTTCTCCTTATCACAATTTCCTTTTGTAAAATGGAAATCCACAAAATGGTTTATAGAATTACATTGTTAGGATTCTTTTTAGCGCTTGCTGATTATTTTTGAGTTGGTCCCTACAATCGGCTTATACAGTATGAAGATATCATCATGCTACAAGTTTCTTACTATGGTCAGATATTTAATTCAGTTTCATTTGGATTGCTTTCAGTTTTTCAGTTTCTTTTTATTCTTAGGGGCTTATACATAGCTTTGGATTGTTGAATTGTGATGTATCAATATCATGTACAAAAATCAATATCATTATACGATAAATTTAATTCATATACAATTTCAATTTTATTTTATTTGTTATTTGTTTTTATTTTATATTTTATTGTGTTTTATAATATATAATTAGGTTGTTCGTGAATTAATTGAAGATCGAAGAATGGTTACTTCTATGGATTTTCATGTTTATGTTATTAATTATTATGTAATATAAGTTATAAGAATTTTACCATTTTAGTTTATTATACCAATTTTATATGTTTTATGATGGTAAAATGTTGTATTAGTTTAATGATTTTAAATTAAATGTTGTTTTAATGTGATTTATATGGTAGTTAATTCTAATTACAATTTATTTTATTATATTTATATATATATATATAAAGAATTCGGGTTTCCTGCATCAGCACCTCCCCGTATGGGCATGGCATCTTCATCGCCAGTTTATCCATGCCTTCATCTCGGTTACAACGGCGTGCGAAGCGCCTAGTTCGGAGAATCCGTGCGAATATGTGTGTCGCGTGCGTGAAGGTCCATTGCCTGGTTCGATTGGTGTTGACGGGCGGATATATACTATTGTCATTAAACAGGTGGGTACTCAGTTTTTTAACATACTGTCATAGAGTGTATCCATTGCACAATTACATTTTAAGTTCTCATCGATTGCTCCTACGATGCGTGCTCAAGCGCAATGGCCAGTACATTCAAGGAGAGATTAGAATTTAATGGATATTTGTGGGAAAACTATATCTCATGAGACAAAGATGTTCTACTTTCGAGTTTAAGGTAAAATAACTTATTTAAATATTTTGACTTTTTGTATGTTAATTACTATATAATCTAAATTATATAATGTGTGGGAATATATATATTATGTTCATCAGTTGTGTTCATTAAATCCTTCGAATCTTTGTGAAATTCTTCCATCGATCACCTCGTCTGGCGTTAGGGAGAAACGAGGCCCGTGTTAAGTTACAAGAGATTTTCTTTAATAATTTGCACTTGCAAGGTGAGACGACAAGGTATTATATAAGTGAACATTTGAGCAAGCTTGGATGTAATCTTGGTCATCATCGGCCGGGTGCACACCATCGTAGATCGAATTCCACTAATAGGAAGGGAGGACCAAAAGGGGTTGGAGTGTTTCCATACAGCTGAAGGAACATTGTCCCATAAGAAGAGCATGCTGACAGGACTTGTGGGTTCTCGCATGCTCCGCCTTCTTTAAATGATACTATTTGAGTATATTGCATTAGCTTATTCTTGCATGAACAATTTATTCACCAGAATAGTTGCAACTCTTGATAATAATCATAACGTTTGATTGAATGAAGGAGGATGAGCAATAAATTGTGAAAGGAGTTTGATATGGATTTTTATGGGTGATAATATAAATGTAAATGTATTTTCTTGATGTTTGAACAGGAGGTTTGTTAAATATATAGGGAAATTACGCTTGGAAATTTTTTTTAAAATTATGGGCCCGGCTATTAGTGTTGGGGCTCGTATTTACATTACGTTGGCGTTAAAATAGCGATACGTATCTGCATGTATTCTTATTATTAGGAGTCTTCTATGGGCGGTCACCTTATCCTCATGAGTTGTTTTTACACACTCATACGCAGCGGAATCATGTGTGGTGTGACATTCGTCAGCGATCGTGGTAGACAAATTCATGTACGCTAATTTCAAAACTTAATATTCATTTTCTTTTAACCTCTTAGTTTCATTTTACTATTTACATAACATTCAGTTAATTTTTATTACAGGAGCGAGTAGTAGAGTCTTGGTCGACGGATGAGCAGCGATAATGTTGATCATGCTCGCGTATATTATGAAATTTGTTGGCGGTGGGGATTGCCGTGGACGAATTAACTGGTTTAGGCTCACAGAATGTTTGTTATTCGCGTGCGTCTTGCTCCTCCTCGGCTACGGCTAGTAGGCTGCGACAGCCTGCCAATGAGGTCATTGAGCTACGTGATGCGGTCGAGCGTCTTAATTGGCCAATATCGATAAGGCTAGAGGACACGTTAAGCGTAGATTCTGCCAGCGGCCGCGAGCAGTCTGGCGATCGTCCGCATTCTCCTCCATCTTAGTTATTATTTTTAGAATTATTATCTTTTTTTTTGTAATCTCACTACACTTTTTATATATTAATACATTATATAATACAATATTTTCATATTTATTTATTGTTTATTTAATTTTTTTCATTATATAAAATTAAGAATAATTTAAATTTAACATTATTTATTTTTAATATATTAAAAAAATTCCAATAAATTGGAGACGAAAATTCATTATATAAAATTAAGGAAAATTTAAATTTAATATTATTTATTTTAATATATTAAAAAAAATTCAATAAAAATAGAGACGGAATAAAATATTCCGTCTCTAAAAATAGAGACGAAACATTTTGGTCTACAATTTTTGGGAACCCGACGAAATAGGAAGAAAATTTCGATACATATTTTCCAATTAGAAGCGGAATTAAGTCTACATTTTCGTCTACATTCTTTATATTTATTGTGATGGAAATATAGAGAGAGTATATATTAGGTTCATCGCTATTATATATAGCCATGAGACTTGGTTAGTGTTGACAAAAAGGTTTTTTAAATGTCGATTAATAAATGGGTGGGATGAGCGTACGGTATAATCGAGTTCATATCCGTAATAGAGTATTATAATGTAATATATAAAATGAATAGTTATAAAATAGAAAAAGGAGAAAAAACCCAAAAATAAAAAATAAAAAGTGGAAGGGTGGATTGACGTGAGAGGACCATGCATGGGGGGGGTGGTGGTTGGCCAGAAATAGATTACAGCTTTCTTCAAAGAAAGGTGGCTGGCTTTCTTGTTGGTGTCCATGAATTTGATGGGAAGGAGCTTTCAAGTCTCATCATAAATATTATGAAATAATAGTGTCTAGTGAGATAGATATATTGTGCTGCATGGTCATGATTCATGACTCATGACTCATGACTCATGCATACTACTAGCCTCCCTAATTTGTATTTTTCTTTTGCCACGTGGACTTACCAGCAGTAGACAACTGGCAACTTCGCTACATGAAATAATGTTATATATGAAAATGAATGGCAGGCACATTAGCATGTCCCACAAACTTACCCCCAGTTATGCTCCCCAACTCACATTCACATGTGGCCATAACCCCCAACATCATATCATCTCTTTTTCTTTTTCCTTTTCTTAATGAATCATTAGTATTTATAAAGACTCTTCATTCTTCAACAGCAAACCCCCCATCTTGCCACATGCTTATACCCCATTGTACTTGTTGTCTTACTAATATCATTCATCTCCTTTTTCCTCTAATTATTTTGCTCTCTACTGTAACTTTCTTTTCAGTAATTTTTTATTTTTTTTCCTAAGTATTTCTTTGAGAATTTAAAAGGAGGTACTTTTTTTTTTGTGAGTCCTATGTAGTAAGAACGTTGTATCATTTTATAGTGGTTCCTCAGTGGCACCTTTCTTCTGTCTCTACCTCAAAATTTTACAATGGCCACACATGTATAATAATAATAATTTAATAATAAATTATTAAATTATGGGACATACACTGGGAAATAGTTGGCAAGGGATGACCAAACCACCGACCAACTTCACCGACATTTTCAGTGAAAATCATATGACTTTTGAGGGAGGTGTCTTAGTGTCTAGGAAGGCTAAATTCACTAATAAGAGAAAATTTAAAAACTTTATCAGATACAAAATTTGAAAACTGTTTTTTAAGAAAACGAGGAAATATGAGAATACATTAAATTTTTTTTTTTTAAATATAGAAAATTCGAAAATCTTAAATTCGAGAAGATAATAAGTATGAATATGTTTGGCAAAATAAAAAGGAAAATATAAAAAACATGTTTGATTATTATTTTTTATTTTATTAGAAAAACTAGAAGATTATAAATATGGCTAGAAGAAAAACATGGCAATTTTGAAAAACGAAGGTGATGTTTTTAAAATGTTCTGAATAATTTTGAAATTAGGAACCAAACACACCTTCAATTCAGAGAGTATTTTTCAAAACAGTATTTAATAACAGTTTTGAAAAAACAGTTCCTACATAACTTTTCCAAATTGGGCTTAAACATGAGCTTAAAGAATGGGTATGGTGGAGACCCACAATGGTTGATAACTTTTTCTGAAGAAGCAACCCCCTTGAAATACATAAGGTGATCAAGATGGCTTGTGTGGTCTCTATCAAATGTGGGGAAACTTCCATTCTCATCAAAAGAGATGAGACCCCACATTGATAGACTAGTCAATGATGGGTGAGCTAGCTCAAGGCTTTTCTTTAGTGCCTGCCCTCTTTCATCTTAAAGAGTGTGTACGTGTAAGTGGGCCTTTTGGGCCACACCACTGACGCCCACAAGGGTGTGGAGGCCAGCCAGCAGGCCCATAGACCCAACTGAAAAGGACAGAAAGCAGCTGTATTGTTAGGTGAAGTAGGATATACAGTTGTGAGTGGTCTTAGATTGTGGGACCTGTCTTGCAAGATCCCAACATAATTGGGTCTCTCATTTTGCATACACTGTTCACTCTCTCTGCTTACTGCCTACCTTGTTCATTCACATTCACATATTTGGCTGGTTTTGTTGGCTCATTCTCACACTCATCTTTTCTATTCAATTTTTTCTCCCCCACAACACCACCCCCCCTCCCCCCTTTCTTTTTTTGTGGGGTTGGTGTGACCATTACTGACTTTCCTTGAACCTTCATCAGTTATAATTGAATCCTCTCCTCTTTTGGGGTTTATGTCTTTTTCTTTGGGAGGTTTTCTTTGTTTTTATTGTTTCCAAGTTGATCTTCGGAAGCCACCAAATTATTTTCAATATCTTTGTGAAAAATTATTATAACAAGGCCTATTGTGTGAAAAATGTGCAAATAAATAAACAAATATTATAATGGGTTGATTGATTTTCTTCATTTGTTATTTAAGGATCCATCCAAACAGGACCTAACAAGATTTGCTTTAAGATTCTACCATGGTTAATATTTTATGGAAAAAGGAGGACAGTCTAAATTTTGATGGGAAATGATGCTGTTGTCAAAGCAATGATTACCATATCTTCTCTCTATATTATTCAAGGGAGGTTGGGGGGTTCAGTCTTCTACTTTGTCATTTGTCCATCTTTTTGGTTTCTGTAATTCTTAAAAAAAAATGGAAATTTGAATAAAAATATTCTGTGCACTGTGATTGAAAAAGTTCTAAGAGGGTGAAACCAGAAACCCCTTTGGACTTGGATGCAATGATTTTCTTGGCAAGGTAAGAATCCTACAAATATCAAAAGTAGAGTGGAGATATCAATTCCCTCACTGGTAAGTAAGGCAGAAAGTAGGAAAACTTCCATAATTGTTGCTCTCTCTCTTACACACTCAAAAAAAAAGAAAGAGAGAATACAAGCTCTTCCATGGAGTTGGGATCTCTCTTAGGCATTGAATAGTGCCTACTGCAACCCTCTCACTTTAACTCTGGTAAAGCAAACACTCATACACCCTATCGCATCATTTGGGATGCTCTGAATTTTCTTTTTACAGTCACTGAATCACTTTCTCCCTCTGATTTCTGAACTATTATTTTCTTCTTTGTGCTTCTGTGCTTCCACTCATTGACTGTACATTCAATATATTATCCTTTCTTTGTTTTTTTCATTTTGAGTGCTTCTTGATTGATTTCACGTGGGGATTTCAGACATAAACTGTGGCTCCAGCGCTCTTTGGTGTCTTCTTTAGAGGTTTTTCTCAGCAAATGAAATTGAAATCCCCATGTATTTGGGTTCTGAAGAAGACAGTTTGTGTGTGGATGGTTTATTTCTTCTTTCTTTCCCTCTTTGATCGACTGAGTTCTTGCGAGTTCCGTACTGTGATTATGAGGATGCTTCACCATGCTCTGTTCTGTGGTTTGAGATTTTAGATGTGACTTGGTTTTTGGACAAAAATATTTCAGAGGGGGAATTTTCTTGCTTCTTTTAGCCTGTGATTCTGTCATAAGTAATGGGGTCTTGGAGCTATATTTCTCAGGGAAAGGAATTTGTTTCTGATGCTACCGATTTGCATCCCAATTCGCCTGCAAGAAGTAAAAATGTTTTAATGGGTTGGGAATTGAAAGCCCCATGTAGTTATGGAAACAGCATTTTAGTCTCAAGTCAACAGGTCATTCAGAATCAGGATTTTGGGGATTTTGGTACCCCTGAAATGGTCAGGAAACAATTACCAGACAATTCAATTGGAGATGTTTCATGTTGTAGGGGTGGTGATGGGATAATGGTTAATTCAATTATGGTATCCCCAAATGCGTTTTCTGGAGATGATGAGTCAAGTTCAAAGCTCTCTAGCTCTGTTATGGAATCTAACAGCCGAGACTCTTTGCTCATTGATTTGCAACTTGGAAGGTTTGCTGATCAGAGTGATCCCAAAAATTGTAAACCATCTAAAGCAAACCCCATTTTGCCATCAGCTGAGTCCTCTACCCCGGCAAAGAGGGTTCGAGCCATGGGGTTGAACTCGCAGGCTGCCTTTTGCCAAGTTCATGGTTGTAACAAGGATCTTAGCAGCTCAAAAGACTACCACAAGAGGCACAAAGTTTGTGAAGTTCATTCCAAGACTGCCAAAGTCATTGTGAACGGAATTGAACAACGGTTTTGTCAGCAATGCAGCAGGTTTGTTTTTCATTCCCTTTTATCTTCAAAATTATAGACAGATTGGTTTCCAAGAAGGAATAAGAAAATAAAGTAAAGGAAAAACTTAGAATCTTACACAAGGGAATCCAATTACAACCTGTTAAAAGATTCTAAATGTTTTTCCTTTTTTCTTCCTCTCATGTCTTCTCAGCGATCAACTGGGAACTGAGTGAATTTTGAATTGCTCAGCTGTAAATTTTGTTAGTTTTCTCAGTGAATAATTTCCTGAAAATTGGATTCTCTTGCTTTATTTTGTCCTTGTTCATTCAATTTTATCTTTACTTTTTTCTTCGTGATAGGGCCAGCTGATTCTGATCTCTTGATTTCTGAAAATTTTAAGACGTTGCAGTCAGATTCTTATTCAAATGGAATTCTGGAAATCAGATTCATTCTGAGAAAACCTATAAGTTTAAACCAACTTGCTTTTACTGAGAAATGATTGAGATTTAGCCTGCTAGTCTAGTTTTCAAGGTAACAGTGTCAAGATCTTGTTTCAGATATAATACGTATTAGCTTTTGGCTATCTAGGTTTCATTTGCTGGCTGAGTTTGATGATGGTAAGCGCAGCTGTCGCAAACGCCTTGCGGGCCACAATGAACGTCGGAGGAAACCCCAAGTTGGTATTCAACCTGGCAGGGGTAGGGAGGAGTTGCTTCAGTCATATATGATATTAAAATTTTCCTTCTGTCGAATTTGGAAATTCCTTGACTATCATTGTGTGTGTGTGCCTTGGTGTGCATTTGCTTCATTGAATTGCTAATTATCAAGTTACTTTATATGGATCCCTAATCCCTTACTAATATTTCGATAGAACTTAATTTTATTGTTCACACTGGCAATCTAAATTTAGTAAAGATTTCTGGAAAATAACTACTGCCTAGAATGCTTGCTAAAGGTATCTGGATTACATTATATTGTTGTCAATTTGGTGTTGTTATGGTTGTTGTTGGGGAGTTGGGTGTTTGACAGTATTGGAAATCTTGAAAAATAGAAATATTTTCTTGGCATATCTACATCTGTTAAGAAGACTCCTTTGAACTTTGAAATTACAATCTTGTATAGATTTCTTTAGTGAAGCTGAGATTCTGATTCTTCCAGGAATTTTTCCAATGCCCTTTTCTCAAACTCCAATTTGTGAATATTGACGCTTTATATTTCTCGTTTCAGTGTTTTCTTTTCCTTTACTTATATAACTTCTTAGCCAACTTTGCAGAATAAGTAGTCATTAATCACAACATTTAAAATTTTGTTATTTTGGATCTTGAGATGTCATGGTCATCACATTCCTTCTAATATAATCTTGAATTCAGTCATTACTTTAAAAACCTTCCTGTAAAATTCTTAGGCAACATCATATCAGTCATCTCAAACTTGAAACCTTTATACTGTAGAGACTTCTTGTTGATTATTGGTGTCACTGGACCCGCATTGACATGATGCACACTTTCACTTGCTCGCATTATGATGTTGTACAATTACCAAAGAGTCCACCTGTTATATACTTAAAATTTGTGCAGAGGAAGAGGTGTAGCACACCTTCTAGTTCCATATTCTATTGTAAAGTTGTCACTTTTTTCATTCACCAACTCTCTAAGGTTCCCCCGTACACTTATTCTTGATAACAGGAAACAGATTAGATAAGGTATTCTGCTCAAAATGATGGGTGAGTTGGCTTAGCTTGAGTCATGGATAGGGAATCTTGTGAAAGAGAGAGAGAGAGAGAGAGAGAGAGAGAGCTGAGATTAGGAAGTGGAAGTGGGATAATGAAGTAGCTTTAAGCAGAGACTTGAGTAGGGAAACTAGAGAGGGAGACAAGGTTGGCATTAGGAAGTCAGAGCATAAATATTAGCAATATAGCTAGCTACTCAGTTAGGAGTTAAGCCAAGGGGGGAAATTCTTTCCGAGGAACGCTTAAATATCTCTGTATAGATCATCCAGCATCTATTAAGACCGCGCCTCTCTCATGTAGGCCTAGTTAGATAGAGTTAGATCATCCTGACAATCTATTCTATGGAAGGTTTGGGAGGGCTGGATGAGGCTTGGAATGGTACTAAAAGGTTGGATTTGTATGGATGTTGATTCTGTTGAACCTTTCTGAACCCCAATTATGGAGTGAGTTGAATATGGAGTATTTAATACTGAACACCAGGTGTTTCTATTGCATTAAATAAAAAGAAAAGATGTGCAAAATAATGAAGGATAAGAATTCCTTTCCAAAAAAAATGTCCTGATTATAAAGCATCTTTTGGATTGACACAAGCAAGATAACATTTTAGAAAAAAAGGTAAGAGTGGTCCAAGTAGCAATAGAACCAAAACAGATGCTTCTATACAAAAAGGTACAAATGGAGCTGGGAATCGATTTTGTTGCATAGTATATTGATTTGGCATTTATAAAAAAAAAGATTTGGCAATACATTTTGTTAGAAGAATTGACAATTATTTTTATTGTCCTGGTGGAAATGAAAGCAGTCTGAAGTCAAAGATTATTGCTTTCTTTCAATGAATTGGGTTAGGTTGATGTGTTTTATAGGTAGGTTAAATTTAGTTTAGTCAATCGGGTTTTGGTGGACTGGCTTTTGTCATCTGTGCTGCAGAGGTTATTGGTTCATAATCCACTGAGCCATCATTATCAAGCCAGACTGGGGGGACATGAGCAAGTCAGGCGTGGGTGGCAATGCTGGATCCGTGCCAAAATGGCAACTGTCTCCTGATTAGTGCATAGCTGGGAGTTGCACTCCCCATCAAGTAGGTCAAGGCAGAAGGCATTGCTCTAATGTGTCAAATGGCACTTTTTTGAAGCCGGTGTCCCTCCTGTTTTAGTCATGAAGACTGTCATACCATTCGTTAGACTGGGGATGGGAGGTTAACTGTTGGCCGGAATTACACTTCTGCCTAAAAATGGTGAACCCCAACAAAAAAGGAACAAGAGATAAAATGACAAACTGAATCATTAAAGAAGGAAGGACTAAGGAGAATAATGGAATTGTGAAATCCATAATTTCCTTAAGACAAATTCATCTTCTCTATTGATACTTTGAGATTTCCAGGCATGTCTTGCCGAAGATAAACTCGTTGTCGAATGGTTGACTAAAGCACTTTGCAGCCACTAAGACGAATTGAATTGAGTTTAATCTATCACCGAAAAAGGAGAAGGAAGAAAACCGACTCTCTAGACTCCAGTATATCTCTCCTGAAAGAGCCTGGCACCCTTTAATAGAGAAGTGATCTGACTGTATAACAAACTTCTGAAAGGCCAAACATTTTAGTTTTTCTGAGACTCCTAGAATTCTGAACATTTTACTAGTTCAATAAATTTATTAATTTCTTCCACATTTTCTAACAGTAACATCTCACCACATGTGTGACAATCGTGGAAGCTGTTGAGTTGCTCCCTTCCACTGGCTGCAAGGTTGCTAGTTTTCCAACTATCTTCTCAGAGGTTTTTCAGCTCTTCCTAGGACCAACCTCCATCCAAAAGAACCATATAGCAACATAGAATTGACCCTTTGTTTGAATGCCTGGGGTTTGTGCTTTAAAAGTTATCATAGAAAATCCGGTAAGTCATGTCACTTGGCATCTTTTCATATGGCATTCATAAGTTGGTCTGCATAGATGACATGGCAATAATTGGTGAGAACAATATGGTAACTGGGTATGGGTATCCAAATAGCTTATTTTGCTGTATTCAGTAGTGAAATCATGAAAATACACATCCATTCACCTCATATTTACATTCTGGGAAAATGCTGCCTCCAGGCTCCGGCAACTATTATCTATGATGCAACATGATGCCTTGTCCATGTTCATGAAATAGAGCTACAAGCACTAGCCAATCATGTGTTGGGTTTAAGGTACTAATTCATCAAGTTTCACTGGCTTGATATAGTCCAAATTTCAGCGACCCCGGTTTAAGCCCATAACATCCATGATCCTTATGCTAATCCTAATTCTGAAACCAAGCTTGCTCAAATTCAGAAATTATAATTAATATTCAGCTTTGCTAACCCCTTCTTCAAAAGAATTAATTAACATAAGTTGCAAGCAATATGAAAGTTTAACAAACTTCTCATCATTCTTAGGTATGGGGAATGAGAATTCTTTGACTCCAAATCATAAGATTTATTTCACCACCAATATCTTTGACGCCATAATTTTCTGAACTTTTGGTTGTATTGGATATAATTCATGGTTTTGTTGCACTTTGCAGATTAAGCTTTTTGGTCAAACATGATAGCTTCTGAACTCCAATTGATTCTTGATTGTCTCTCATTTTTGTAATCTTATTTTCTGGACTAAATGCAGAATCTAAATAACTTTTAGCTGTGAGCAATTCTCTAATCCCCATCTTGTCATTGTGATTGCACTTGAAATATATCCTTAGAACTGTCTGTTTTACGGTTTTCCTAACATTATGCAGGTTATGCAAATGTGAGTTTCAGAGGACACTACGCTAACAACCTTCAGCACATATGTCAAGATATACTCCCAAGTGGTTTATTTCAACCAGAGAAATATGGGGTGAGTGATTGGTGCAGACGGATAAAAGTTGAAGATGCAACTGATTATAGCCCTCAATCAACCATTCCTATCACCAATGGGCACCCGCATGCAAAGTCCCTATTCCCGCCTTACGAATTGGAAAAACAATATTCTTCCTTTCAAGACAATGGAGCTAATACAGGAAGTATTTTCAGTGAAAACGATAGTCGCCGATATCCTCATGAACTTGCGGATGCAAATTCTGGCCCACATTCTTTTTTCCAAGACACCACCTCATTAGGAAATGAAGACTTATCTGTTTTTGACGCAGGATCAAGTGTTCAGGGTATACCAGGGATTTCAGATTCTGGCCGTGCTCTCTCTCTTCTGTCATCTCAATCACAGAACTCTTCAAGCCATTCTTCGGGAATTCCCATGGTTCACCCCCTGATCATGCCTGGCTGTCATGTCCATCATTATAGTATAGCTCAAGTCCATGAGAAGTTCTTGGGAGTCAGCCCCCATGCTTCATTGACCGGGCTGTCGAATAAGTTTCTTTCATCTGGAATGAATTCTGCAGAAGGGAATAATCACCTAGGTCCTATACTGATTTCTGATTGTAGTGAGCCAGTGAACTTTGAAGTCACAGATGCAATTTTCCAAGGATCAGATTTTGTAAACACTAAGGATTGCCTTCCTTGTGAAACTGGACCCACCATTGATTTGCTTCAATTGTCATCACAACTCCATCGAGTTGAGCATCAGAGGCAATCAATACATGTTGATGTCAAGCAGGAAAATGATACTTTCTGCCTCCGGATCACGTAAGCATATTCCTTCAAAATAATTTCCATGTTTGTCCAGAAACAATCTGGATTTTTTCTTTTTTCAATCATTAGAAATTCTGAAATGTAAATGCATTGACAACTGTTTACTCATGAAATTATTTGCCAATTCACTTGAATGGAAAAACAAAGTTTCTAGGCCTATCATATTGAGCTCAATATCATCATCTTACATGATTTTGGTTCGATAAATCGTTGCTATTGAAGCAGAACAACAGTGAAATCTAATGGCAGAAATATATACAAGCACATCAACCATATGATAGATTACCATTGATGCTAAAATTATAATTACTAGCAGGCAGATGGAGAGACATATGATATCTTCCAAAATCAATGTGAACCGATTGCTTGTCTGTAAGGGCAGACCTCCTTGATGAATAACTGCTAATACCATCTATTCTTCTGAATCCATTGTTTACTGATGCAAAACCACACGTATATGCATCGCCTTCTTTCTTTTCGCAGCTCGGTTACTTGTTTAAGTTGAACAACAACAGTTGAATAAGGTTCTGTTGGGGTGTAATTATTTGTGTAGTTCATGGCTTAGTAATTTTTCTATATCGAAGATTGTTGAACTTTTGTACTTGTATTGTAGGTGAAAGGTGCTAAGACAAGGGAGATTTGGGAGACGGTTGCAGGCTGTATCGTATAGTAGCATGAACTGAAGTGTAGGAGCTGGTAAAAAGAAACTCGGCTTCTATACTACTGTTTTTCCATCTACTAGCAGGAAGTCATTCCTTCTGAAAGTAAATGACAAATGACTCCAGATTTGGAATCAGATTCACCTGTATACAAACTCATCAGTTTTTTTAAGCATCCTTCTCGGGAATGTATCTCCATATACCAAGAGAGTAATTATTCAGTCAGGTAGTCCTGGTAATATAAATTGCAGACTTTTGGTCTTGTGGGTAAAACATTCATAGTGGTAGACAAACTCACTTAAAAGCATGGATGCCATATTTCCTTCCTGGTTAAATACTGATAACCATGGATGTATGTAGAACATGCCTTATTTCGTATCTGTGGCACGACCTACGCCGTATATTACTAGTATGACATTTTCCCCTTCTCCATTATCCTGGTTTTATTACTTGTTTCTATGTCAGATTGATCAATCACCCATAAAGCCTAAATTTATACTAGTGGTTTTCAAATGCTGTAGATCAAAGCCCTTTTGACCAGGTGTGTTGAGCACAACGATGAAAATATCGTGATATATCGTCGATATATCGCTTGTCGGGACTTCCCGAATGATTTTTGCAAACAAAAGTCGTTTGGGGGAAAAATTGGAAAAAATTGCCCAATATCGGCGATATATCGGTAAACTGGCCGATATATTCGACATTTCCATGTGAAAAAATCAACCAAAAATATAGCATGTGAAAAAATTCAAAAAATAAAATAAAACTGGTCGATATGGCCAATATATTGGCCAGTAAAATGGCCAGATCCGATGGCAGATGTTTTAGACACATGGAAGATTGAGATTTTGTCTCAAAAATTCAAAATCTCCAACGGCTAGTAGCTGATTTGACGGCCAAAATTCAATCCGTGTTAATCCAACGGTCAGATTTCAATCCCTTTGATTCCAACGGCTATATTTCTTATCGTGATTTTGAATATTTAGGCACGATCTAGCAGTGAAATAGATTTATAATGCATTGAATCGAATCTAGCGATCGTATTTTATCTAAATCGTATTAATGGCGGTAGTAATTCGTTTTAAAGGGTTTTTTATTAAAAATGAAGCTAGTTTGACTCAGAAAAAAAAAATCTATAAATAGCCCTAACATGTTAGTTTTTCGTATCAAACTCATCCCATTCTCTCTCTCAAACAATTAACTTGGTTGTGAAATCTTGAAATAATATTTTTGTCGATTTTGGTGTTCAAGTCTTTCATTCAATATATAATTTTAACTTAAGATATGTTTTCATGTTAATTAATTTTTTTTTTACATTTGTGCAATTTAGTAATTAATTTAAGTTTATATTTATATTTCGATTAAGATTTAATTTTAGTGTATATTTAGATTAAGGTTTAATTTAAGTCTATATTTAGATGAAGATTATGAAAATGAAATATGAACATATATTATGTTAATTAATGTAAAAACACATTTTCTTTAGCATGTGATAATTAATGCAAAATTATATTTAGATTGAAATTATGATTAAGAAATATAAAAATTTATTAATTATTGTATGAAATATGAACATATATTATGTATATTTAGATATTTAATGTAATTTTAGACTTAGATTATGATTATAAATATGAAATATAATAAATTGTTAATTAATGTAAAACACATTTTCTTTAAATTATGATAATTAATGCAACTTTATATTTAGATTAAGATTATGAATATGAAATATAAAAATTTGTTAATTATTAATTAATAAATATGTGAAATATAAAATTTGATAAATATACATTTTCTTTAAACTATGATAATTAATGCAACTTTATATTTAGATTGAGATTATGAATATGAATTAATTACGATTATGTATAAAATTTGTGAAATATACATTTTCTTTAAATTTGTTAATTATTGTATGAAATATGAACATATTATGCATATTTAGATATTTAATGTAACTTTAAACTTAGATTGCAATTATGAATATGAAATATAATAAATTGTTAATTAATGGAATATGAATTGATGAAACTTTATATTTAGATTAAGATTATGAATATGAATTGATTACAATTATTGAAGTTTATATGATGGATAGTGGAAGTGGAAGCAATACTGGAGGTTGTGATCCTGCTTGAAAATATTGTACACTTATTGAAGGGAACAAAAATGACACCATATGCAATTTTTGTGGTATAGTCATTAAAAGTGGGGGAATTACTCGGTTTAAATTTCCTTTATCAGCATCATCTGAGATCACCTCAAATAGCAAGAAGTGTCCTAATGTGCCTTCCAAAGTTAAAAAATAAATTAGACAACTTTTGGTTGAAAGGAATAACACCAAAGCAAAGAAAGCTGCAAATATTGAAGAAATTCGAGCTAAAGCTGTCTTATGATAGATTGTGCTTGCTAGACATCTGTTGATGATGATGATGGTGATGATGATGATGATGATGAGGAAAATGAAGAGGAAGATGATGATGTCTATATGTATCCATTGACGCGAACCACGGCGAGTTGACTATCGGCGGCATGTAGATGCGTCAAACTATTGAATGAAATCGATAACAAGAAAGGTTTATGAGAGGCAAAGAAAATTGGTAAATCTTTAGCGAATTCATTATTATAGTATAAGCGGTTACAAACATTTTAATATATATATAATTGCAATAGGTGAGCGCCGTAATCACATCCAGTGATCCCGGTAAGGCACATGCAAAGATCTCAAAGTGTGAGACAATCAGATTCATCATCACCTCTTACTCCATCATTATATAAATCTTCGGCAGTAAGACAAAAGAATATTAAAAATCTTTTTAAAGGAGGTGCAATCAAAGAAACGATGGGCTGATGAATCAGTAAATTCTTCGTATATGAGCGTTGCCGCCTCATGAAAGCGAGACTCTCACCACTTCAAAAACATGATTGTTGGTACCTGACAAGGTACGGTATGTAATCGGATTTCAATTTCTAATAACATTATTATTTTACATTATAGTTGCAAACCATATAATTATTTACTTTAACTTGTAGGCATGGGAATAGAGGCACCCTCTCCATATGAAATCAATAACAAATATTTAGATATGTAGTATAAAGACATGGAAGATTATGTGAATCTCCGAAGGGAGAAATGTAAGACCTATGAGTGCATAATTATGTGTGATGGATGGACCGGTCCCACGAAATTAAGCATCATTAATTTCATGGTATATTGTAAAGGAAGCACAATTTTTCTTAAGTCTGTTGTTGCATCGGATAATATCAAAGACAACAAATACATTTATGGTTTGTTGAAGGACGTGATAAAGGAAGTTGACGAAGCAAGTGTTATGCAAATTGTTACAGACAATGGATCATCATTTGTGAAGGCTGAGAAATTGTTAATGGAGAAGTACAATTTATATTGGACTCCATGTGCAGCACATTGCATCGATCTTATGTTTTAAGATATTGGTAAACGAGAAAGTGTTTCCGACTTGATTACCAATGCAAGAAAGATCACCAACTTCATCTACAATCATGGTTGGTTGGTTGCAACAATGAGAAAGGTTTGTGATGGAGATATTGTGCGTCTAGGGGCAACAAGATTTGCGATAAATTACATCGCCCTAGCTAGTCTTCTAAAAAAGAGGGCTGATTTGAAGAAGATATTTATTAGTGATGAATGAGCTTCTCACAAGCTTAGTCGGACGACCGTTGGACGTGAGGTTGAAGGACTCATGTTTAATCATCCATATTGGGAGAAGGTCTCTAACCTAGTGTCAATCTATGAGGCACTATATACAGTTCTTCGGATTGTTGATTCTGAAATCGTCATAACAATTCCATTTGTGTATTAGTTGATTCGAGTAATGAAGCAAAATTTACATGCACTCAAAACTAAAATGGATAAAAAAATCATCGCAAATCATTGGGATAAAACTCTGTTATCCTCTTCATACAGCCGGTAACTATTTAATATCATAATCACTTTTAGCCATATTTTCCTTTTATCACATACTAATTCAATCACTTTTGTAGCATATTATCTTAATCAAGATTTCAATATAGACACAGGTGTGGTGACCTAGCTACTCAAGTTGTTCATCAAGTATTTGGAAAATTATCTCCTAATACTAGGTCTTGGTAGTATTGGAAATGAAGTACATCAATAGGCATATTTCTAGTGTCGATTCAATTTATTTGGTTACACTTATATATTGATTTGCCAAGTTCATTGTGAATTCATAGCTTATAATGTTTGAAGATGCCAAAAGAGGGGTTCGATGATCGGCGACAATAGCTTCAAGAGATTTAATGGTTCACAGTGAGTGTTGTTTCTCATTAAAAGTTTAAAAGTAAGTCCATTACCATGTTATTATTAGATTTTGAATGTTAGTAATTTTTATTGCAACTGAATGGTGGTTTACGTATGGAAACCACACTCCCACATTGAGGAATTTGGCCCTTAAAGTTCTTTCCCAAACCGCATCATCTTCAGCATGTGAGAGAAATTTGAGCACATTTGCTTTGATTCATACAAAACAAAGAAATTGACTAGCTTACCCTCGGCTCCAACAATTAGTTTTTTGTAACTACAACATGAAACTAAAGATACGAGATATGCAAGCAGAGACCGATAAAGTTGCTGAAAAAGATTGCCTTGATTTACTCGACATTTCAACCGAGTATGGTGAAGAAGAGGATAGTCAATTATTCCAATGGGTTAGACCTCTCCATTTAGATGATGATAAAATCTGATCCGTGAATTGCATGTTCGAAGCAGTGTTGATGTTGAATGGAGTTTTATGAAGAAGTTTATAGTGAAAAGTTTAGTCGAGACACTAGAGGCTCATTCGGCTGATTGTCATACCGACCCTCTTTTGATTCAAGTGAGGAACATAATAATAGACCTAGTTTTCTATTTGTGAATTCTACTACGAGGCTATGATGGGTCAGAGGAGAGGGGACTGATGATGTTAGTGATATTGGAAATGATGGTGGGGATAATGCAAATCGACAACAAAGTGAATATCCATTGAATCCATTCACTGGTGAAGATGATTTCACACATGCTATACAAGATGAAGACCACGGGTCTAAGAAAGCTGATGCAGGTATTAGAGACATTAGAACGCCATATATAGAGAGGTCGACGAAGAAGGATAGCATAACATAATGAGAATTCGTTTTCGGCTAGTTTTGAGTCCATGAGCATTGACACTCAATACAGTGATTCATCCAATGATGCCATCGTTTTTCCTCCTTACACAATGAGTTATGGTCAGCCTTCTTCACATCCTTTAGGTTCTATTGGTGAATATGGAATGATTAACTATCCTTATGATCCATAAATGACATTCCAAACTCCATATCAAATGCAACAAGGATTTCAAACAAGCATGTGAGTGAACCTAGAATTTCGTATCCATGGAGAGGTTGTGGGTACGAGTCAAGACATTTATGCTGGCATGTTTGATCTTATAATCAATATTATCGGAACAATATGTCTTGGTATGAGTATTGTCTTCATCAAGATGGGATCCCTTCGTCAAATGTTGCAATGGAGCCACATCGATCTTCATTTTGGTTTTGATGTAATATCAATGTTGCAATGTAATATCAATGTGTATATTTCATTCTTAATGTCATTTTTACACTTTTACAAAGTATTTCCATGAATTTCAAAGTATTTTTATTCCGATATATCGATATTCATGTAAAAATATCCACGATATCTCCGATATATCAGTAAAATCTAAGTCTTAGATATATCGTCGAAAGCGGAAGTATTTTAACCTTGGTTGAACATGATATGATGAACAAGGCAAGAGTGGACAACTAGCATTTCCATTGGTCTCTTTGAGTTGACTGGAAAGTTTTTAAAGTCATAATTAGGTGATATGCCAATATTGTAGCATCATCTGTAAAAGTCGTGAAAAATTTAAATTTAAATTTTTCAGAAAAAAGGCAAAACGGTAATTTATTGGAATAGTCCCGAAGGAAAAACTGAGATTTTTCTAGATTTTGGATGACGAAATGGATTTCACCGTTGGAATCGTCTCGTGAAATCTAGCACACTAGTCATATTTCGTCGAATTTTCAAGATTGTCGAAATTTCATGTTTTTTGAGGCATTGGGTGTCGGGTGACACATGGCAAGCCATGTGTCAACATGCTAGGGGTTTGAAATGTTATGAATAGGGGGGTTCACAACAAGTGGAGAGCAAAACGGAGAGAAAGGAAGGAAAGAGAAGAAAGGAAAGAGGAAAAGAAAATGAAGAGAAAGAAAGGAAAGAGAAGAAAGAAAAAGAGAAAGGAAAGAAGAAAGAAAGGAAAGGAGAAAGGGAACCGAAACCAACGTTGCACAAGGAGCAGAACCGGACGGAAAAGGACCCAGAACTGTGCTATGAGAGGTAGGTTTCCTCCTACTCCGGTTATTTTACACCTAGGGGCCACGTAATGGCCTAACGGTTTTGCCCCATTTGAGGGCGAATTTAAGATATGTGTGGTTTGGTTGTTGTTGTGTAGCCAGTCGAGCGGATTTCAAGGGATTTCGGGACTGTTCGAGACCCGAACAACGTATTACGGAGACGGTGAAATCGACGAGAATGAAGCGAAGTGTGCCTAGAATTTTCGCACACCGCACCAGGTGGTCGCATCAATTTCGACGCCCATAAATTTCGTCAAACTCAGATTCCGCGGCGTTTTTAGACTCTATGGAAAGCTTGTTGAGTCACAGAATTTAATAAGATAAAGTGCCAGCCAAGCTAGTAAGAATTTGAACATTGACGTAAAGCTGCGGTTTTAGAAACTTGTTTGGAACCGGTTGTATCTGAAATGTTTGGGGCTGCATATGGCCTGAGCAGGAAATTATGTGTTGAATGTTTTGTGTGGTATTGACACAAGCTAGACTTTCTGGACTAAGTCCAAATTATTTCCGGGGCCAAGCATGGTCGGATTTATGGCTGGAAATGGCTAATGTGTTATTCTTTGTAGAATTGAATAACTTATCTTCGAATGTGTGTGAAATTATGTGATTATATGTGTGATAAAACTGGAAATAATTATATGTATTAAATATAATTTATCCATGACACTTGACATGTAGTGTAATCGATATGTTACATGTGACACGTAGCGTACATGTAGGCATGAAATGACATGCAATGACATTTGCACTACATTTATGCACGGGACATCATGTCGAGTCGGGTGTGAGTGTATGGTTGAGGTCGACACTGTGTCTGGTGTTCGACCATGGTAAATCGACATTGTGTTGGTGTTTGATGTATGTCGTGAGGACATAGTAAATCGACACTGTGTTAGTGTTTGAGGTATGTCGTGAGGACATGGTTAATCGACATTATGTTTGGTGTTCGATGGTGAGCTCAGTAAAATGGGACAACGTTCAAATTGAGGCTCATGGTTGCATGGCATGAAAAGTACATGTGTAAATGGGTGAAACAAGTAGGGATAGATACCATCTCAGATGAAAAACTTGGTATATGGTTTAGACATGAAATCGTTGGTGAAAGCCCGTAAAAAATGTTGTATAAGCGTGCGGCGTCCTGCGGTGAGAACCTAGAAATCCATGGCCCACAAATGCATAACACACAATACTTGGTAAGGAAATAAGTAGGCATTAGGGGTATCCATTGTGTCTAAAATTACAAAACAAAAAGCTATTGTTTTGGAAAAAGGGTCAAGGACGAGACACCCTTGACGGTTTTTCACACTTGGCATATGCAGGTGTGAGGGAGTCAATAAGGACTCAGGATTTGAGTCATGAGGGGCATACTACATTCATGACATGTAGACATTCAGGTACATCAGAGTATAGGTACTTGAATGCGTGTGATTGTATGTATTGGCATTACATGTTGAACTTAAGTGGGGAGTAACCCTAGTAGGAGATATATCTACTGGGTTTTGCTCACCCCGTCATGGGACCACCCTTTCAGGTACACAAGAAGACGGCACTCCTTTGAGGTCGTGAGTATGAAGAAGGCTGGGTTGCGGCCTTGAGAAGTATTTTTGTAAAATGTATTAGAACAATCTAGTTTTAATATATTTTGGCTTGTAAAAGAGTTGTACATCAAACTCTTGTAAAATATTATAAGAATTTGTATATTTGTAAGAAAAATATCTGAAAGGCGGCCTGAATATTCTACGGGTTGTGAGTTGTCCAAGCCGGACCCGGATTTTGAGTGTCGAGCATGGTATCACGAGTAGGCGTCTCGGGTTTTGGGGCATCACAGCTTGGTATCAGAGCTCAGGTTAACGATTACCTAGGAGCTTGGGTTGGGGTATCCACTAGTGTTTTCGGATATTGGCTTGTCATAGCTGAGTATTGATAGTTAGGTGTCCAAATACCTAGGATAATAGGCATGGGTGTAGAACACGGCATTGTGTGCATTGATTGCTTTTGTGCTCTAATATGTTCCACGGGAGATGTATTATGGTTGTGTGAATATATGCATGATAGAATGTATATAGAAATTGAAGAACATTAGGGTTAACAAACGTAATTTAGGGGTTCAGAAAATTAATAAACATGATTACGTAGGAATGGTTATTTATTACTGTTTGGCATTATGCACCACTAATGTGATAAATGAAAAGAGAGAATCTCAAATTGCTATCTTACCTTGTGTAGATGGCAAGTCGACGCGAGACGTGGGGTGGAATCCCGCACGGGGTAATGGTCGACCATGTACGGCTTTAGTGACGGGAATTTGTGATGGTGATGGGCGCTGCATTTACCACCATTGCATAGACTAGTGCAGCTGGCGATCGGGGAGGATCGAGTGACCTCCAGAGGTTTAGAGTGCATCATCCTCCTACATTCAAAGGGGGAAGGGACCCGGTGGTGGTTGACCATTGGTTCCGGTAAGTAGAGAGAGTTTTGGAGGCTATGGAGATTACCTTCGATGTGACATGGGTCCGACTAGCAGCATTCCAGCTAGAGGGTGAGTCCTAGGTGTGGTGGGACTAGGTGAAGACCTCCAGAAATTTGGAGGCAATGACATGGGGAGATTTCCGAGAGCTCTTCATGAGCAAGTTCTTCCCGGCATCCGCTCGGCATGCCAAGGCTCAAGAGTTTCTAGAGCTGAAACAGGGAACCATGACAGTTATGAAATACGTGGCTAAGTTCACAAAGTTGGCAAGTTTCGGGGACGATTATGTGGCCACAGATATGGCCAAGGTCAGAAAATTCGAGGATGGTCAAAAATTGTCCATCCGAGGCAAGATTGCGGGATTTCTCCTACAAGACATGGACTCTATGGTCATGACAGCTATGGCCATAGAGGGGGAGATAGATGAAGCATGGAGCACCTGGGATGTGAGTGCTAGTGAGAAAAGGAAGGATAGTCACTATTCTTGGCTCGAAAAGCCGAGAGGACTTTTGTTCCACGTTTTTTGAGACATTGATGCAATTGCCCAACTATCAAGGCCAAGGCTAGGGCAGGGATGCTAGTTAGGCAGGGCTAATGATATGTTTCTACTGTCACCAGCCTGGACACAAGAAGCGGGATTTCCCATAAAGGCGGAGATCCCAGATATGAGACACATGTCAGGGACATTGGTGGAGCGGTAGATGCAGTTTGTTCCTCACGGTATGGGTCGGAGGAACCGATTTTAGTCTAGAGTGCTACTGGCACCTTCGGCGGCATGGAACGGGCCCGGAGGGCCGGAGTATGGGTGAGGTCGGGGGCGTGGCTCACGGGCGGGGACCGGGGACCCGGGGCGTGTCTATGCCGTTGGCCTCCCTGGGCTGAGCGCATATCAGTTGGATATGTTGGGTACGTTTCTACTCTTGCACTTGTTGACTAGAGTACTATTTAAATTCGGATGCATCATATTCATTATTGTTGCATCTTGTGTGATAGATTTGGGCTTGGAGGTTAAGACCTCTGGAAAAGAGGTTGTTTAGGATCTCCCCTAGGAACTAGGGTGAGGGTTGACTGGATATGTCGAGATTGTGAGTTAGAGATCTCCGAGATCCTACTCACTGTGGACCTAAGGGTCATGGACATGTCGGAGTTTGATGTCATCCTCGGGATTGGCGATTAATGGCCTGCTTGGATGGAAATCATGAAATTGTGATCGAATGAGTTATTACACTCCACTGCGGGACAATATTGGTATATGATTACCCTAGGAATTTGGAATGAAATTATTTTAAGGCGAGGGCGGGGGAGTGTAAGGCAGTGAAAATTACAGAATTTAAATATTTCAGAAAAATGGCAAAACGGTAATTTGTCGGAATAGTCTCGGAGGAAAAGCTGAGATTTTTCTAGATCTTGGATGATGAAACAGATTTCATTGTTGGAATCGTCTCGCGAAATCTAGCACTCTAGTCGAATTTTGTCGAATTTCCAAGACTGTTGGAATTTCACGTTTTTCGAGGCATCGAGTGTCAGGTGACACATGGAAAGCCATGTGTTAAAATGCATGTCCTTCTACACATGGCAAGCCATGTGTGTGGCCTATGGTAAGCCATGTGTTAACATGCTAGGGGTTTGAAATGTTATAAATAGGAGGGGTTCACTACAAGTGGAGAGCAAAACAGAGAGAAAGGAAGGAAAGAGAAGAAAGGAAAGGGCGAGCAAGGAAGGAAAGAGAAGAAAGAAAAAGAGAAAGGAAAGAAGGAAGAAAGGAAAGGAGGAAGGGGGCCGGGCCAACGTTGCTTGTGAGGAGCGAACCCGGATGGCAAAGGACCCGAGGCTGCGCCTACGAGAGGTAGGTTTCTTCTACTGGATTATTTTGCTGAAGACCCACGTAATGTGGCCTAACGGTTTCGCCCCATTTTAGGTCAAATTTAAGATGCGTGTGGTTTGGTTGTTGTTGTGTGACGGTCAAAGACCGATTTCACGGGGTTTTCGGGACTGTTCGTGACCGAACATTGTGTTCCAGGATGGTAAAATCCCGAGCAGAATGGTAAACGGGGGTATGCCTAAATTTCCGCATAGCCTTGCGAATCGGCCGCATCAACTTCGGACGGCCATAACTTTCTCGTCCGAACTCTGATTCGTGCGTTCTTGGACTCTACAGAAAGCTCGTTGAGTCTAGAATTTAATAAGATAAAGTGTTCAGCCAAACTATGGGCTGAACATTGGGCTGGGTCACAGACAGTTGAGGAATGGTCCGTCCTAGTTTCCGGAACTTCTATTTTCGGAACCGGTTTGTATTTGAAATGCTTGGGGCTACGCATGGCCTGAGTAGGAAATTGCGTGTTAAATGTTTTGTGTGGTATTGACACAAGCTGGAAACTACGGACTAAGTCAGGATTATTTCGAGCGAAGCATGGCTGGGATTTATAGCAGAAAATGGCTAATGTGTGCTTATTCTTTGTAAATTGAATAACATGCTAAATGTATTGAAATTAGTATGATATATGTGTGATAAAAATGGAAATAATTATATGTATTAAATATAATTTATCCATGACACTTGACATGTAAGGTAATAAATATGTTGCATGTGACACGTATCGTACATGTAAACATGAAATGACATGCAATGACATTTGCACTACATTTATGCACAGGACATCATGTCGAGTCAGGTGTGAGTGCATGGTTGGGGTCGACACTATGTTTGGTGTTCGACCATGGTAAATCAACACTATGTTGGTGTTCGATGTATGTTGTGAGAACATGGTAAATCGACAATGTGTTAGTGTTCGATATATGTCGTGAGGACATGGTTAATCGACACTGTGTTTGGTGTTCGATGGTGAGCCTAGTAAAATAGGACAACGTTCAAATTAAGGCTCACGGTTGCATGGCATGAAAAGTATATGTGTAAATGGGTGAAGCAAGTAGGGATAGACACCCTCTCGGGTGAAAAACCTGGTATATGGTTTAAACATGAAACCGTATTGAGTGAAAGCAGTAAAATATTCTTATAGGCTGGCGTCTGCGGTGAGACCACGGGAAATCGTGACCCACAAATTCATAACACATAGTACTTGGTAAGGAAATAAGTAGGCATTGAGGTATCGATGTGTTTAGAGTACAAAACAAAACGCTTTTGTTTTGGAAAAGGAATCGGGCGGGACACCGTGACGGTTTCTCCCTTGGCATGAGGTGTGAAATTGATGAGGATTCAGATTTGAGTCATGAGGGGCATACTGCATTCATGATATGTAGACATTCAGGTACATCAAAGTAATGACATGTAGACATTCAGGTACATCAAAGTATAAGTACTAGAATGCGTGTGATTGTATGTATTGGCATTACATATTAAACTTAGGTGGGGAGTAACCCTGGTAAGAGATATATCTTGTAAGACCCTGAATTTAAAGTTTTCATGAATAGTAAATTTTGTTTTCGATCAATTAGGTATTTGATTGGAAAAAGTCAAATGAATAGTAATTTTCGAAAAACAAGCCCTGAAAATAAAAAATGTTCATAATAATGTATTGAGTCTAAAGAAGCTTAAATAGATTAAAACGAAATTATGTTAAGGGGTGAAAATGCATTTTACGAAAAATGTAAAGCAGGTAATTTCTTGTGAGAAAAATCCCAAATTTCTAAATCTCGGATGTGAAGCAGGACTTCACTTAGTTAGTTCGGTCTCACGAATCCCCACAATTACATAGTCGAATTTCGTTGGTCAGGAGACGATCCGGAATTTTCACGAGATTCGAATTGTGAGAAACATCATGGGCCAGCAGATTTTGAAAAATCTCAAAAAATGTCAAATATTTAAAGAATTTTCATTAAAGATAGATAGGCCCAGCTTAGGGATGAAATAAATTGTTTGAGCAGCAGCCCGAAGAAGTGTGACACGTGGCGCGACATGGGCCATGTGTCCACACTATAAATAGCCTAAAAAAATCTAAAATATCAAAAGCTCTCATTTTGGTCTTAGCCAAACTGTAAGAGAGAAAGTAAGAGAGAGAGAGAGAGAGAGAGAGAGAGAGAGAGAGGAAGAGAAGGCGATCTTCTCTGCTGGTGTAGGATTTTCGTCGGTCGGATCGTTGGGTCAAAATTAAGGTGTCTGCGCGATGAGGAGCTGCGCGTGGGTCTTAGAATCACAAGATTCTGCCAAGGTCCCAGTTCGGGGTTTTCACTAAAATCGAAAAGGTGTTGTCTAGTGAAATCACGCCGTTTGAGGTAAGGTTTTCTCACTGCTCGGGTTAATTTGTCTAAGGGCATGTGTGTGTCAAGGAGATGTTGTCCAGGTTTTTTCTCAGGCCCGCAGTGCTATTTTGGCCATCGCTCATCCGAATTGAGTGATTCGAACCCAAGTAAACTAGGCGATAAGAGAACATTTCTCCTTGAAATAGCTACATCACATTCCCGACCCATTTGGACTCGAATGCATTCAAAGTGGAGCTATGTTCGAGGCCGGGTTTATGTTACTGTTTTAAGACTCCATGACTGTATTTTGGCCATAACTTGACCATCACTCATCCAAATTGAGTGATTCTAATAGCTGGATAAATTAGACTGATAGGAGAACATATCTCCGTGAAATAGGTATATCCAAATTCCGACACTTTGGGACTCAGAAATTCATTCAAAGTGCACCAACACACTAATTCCCGGGGGGACACAATGGCCATGGCCTCAATTTAGAAGGCCGCAACTGTAGATCGAACTCCGTTTTGGGTGTTCTTGGACTCTATGAAAAGCCCATTGAGTCAAGATTCTAAGTTATATTCCTGTAGAGGATAGTGGATGAACATAACGTGACTGAAAATTTATGGTTGCACCAAGTGTGCAGGTTGCTTGGTTATGTCGATGTGTATAGCCGGGTTTTGGCATGACCATTTCATGGCATGTTGTGGGCTATTGTATGGGGTAGTAATTGCCATGAGTTAGCATAAAGAAAATCCTTGAAGACAAAAGAGGTTGAGTTTAATTGATTTTAATCAATTGGAAGTGATTAAATGCTTAAGGGTTGCTGGAAAGTATAATATAGTTGAACATGATTAAGGTATGGATGTTAATGGATTTTATGGATAATGTGACTTGTAGGAGGAAGGTGATAAAGGACAAGGGTGGAGGTGGAAAGTTTTGTTTAAAGGAGGAAAAGGGCTTAAATAACTAAGGTGACCGAAAATGTAAATGTTTATAAATATATATATATATATATATATATATATATATATATATATATATATATATATATATACTCTTATATATATATATATATATATATATATATATATATATATATATATATATATATTAATGTTTACCAATGTATATGTTTTCATGTCTATGTTATAAATGTTCAAATGAAAAAAAAAAAAAGTAGTTTCTTGACTTTAAATTATGTTGAGAAAATATGAAATGATTATAGTTTCCATATAGTTTTATAAAGCATGATTTATAGTTTCCATATGAAATGAAATGTTTATGAATGTATATTTTATATATACATGTTTATATGAAAATGTTTGAATCCATGGTTACCCTATGTTACAAAGATAAAGTTTAAATGAAAGTCGACTAAAGTACTTTACGAGTGCATGGTACATGGGAAAGGGTTAGGATTTATTTTATAGAGGGAAGGGAAGAGTAATGCATATTTCTATGCACGTGAAAAGTTCGAAAAGTTTACCAACGCATAATGTGATTTATTCCATAGTGCAATGGTATTTAAAAGAAAGACACGATTTATCGGAGGTTCCTCTTTGGGCCATCGATGATCGTAAGACTGTTTCCTCGTAGGTTCTTTCATGGGTCAACGGTGGTTAACGGTATGACACGATTTCTCGGAGGTTCCTTTTTGAGCCATCGATGATCGTAAGACTGTTTCCTCGGAGGTTCTTTCATGGACAATAGTGATTTAACGGTATGCGGGTTCCATTAGTTAGGCAGTTCAAAAGGAAAAAGTATATTGAAAAGATATGTTGATACAATTGTTTTACACATTGTATTTGAACTATATCTGGAAATATTATTTTCCTATGAATTGTACTCTCACTGAGCTCCTTTAGTTGTAATTTTTCGAATGTTTTATAAAATGTTTTGAGGCGACCGCGTGCGGAGTCGAGTATCATAGAGACAGTGGCTGCTGCTAGTAACATCCCAGAAATACCCTAGCGAGTTTTTAGGACTTGTTTAGGGTATATTAAAAGTTAAATAAATTTTAGGAAATAAAATAGAACCCAGAATTAATAATGGAGCAAAGGGTAAATTAGTCATTTACCACCAAGGATTTAATTGTCATAAAATGAAAAGATGGATGCCAAAGTAGAAATTTAATAAGTTATGGGATTCAAGACAATTAGAGAAAAGATAGAATAGAAATAATAAAGAATGGGACTAAGTGCAAAAATGGGAAAAGAAGCCAAAAAAATGGGTTTTTATTGTTTTGGCCAAACATGGCCTTAACAAACATGGGTTTTAAGACAAATTTGGTCTCCAAATAGAGAGAAAACCGTAGAGAGAGAGAGGAGAGCAAAAGGAGAAAAGAAGAGAAGAGGAAGAGGAAGAAGAGAAGAGGAAGAAGGAGGAACCAAGATCAAAGGTATGGAAACTAACTTTGGTTATGGATTCTAAGAGATTATGTATGAATTGCCATGCTTGGTTGGTTAGCCAGCATACTGAGTTTGGGGTTTTGCTAGGAGTTTCATCTTAACCCAAAAATGATGGCAAGTAAGGTGGGTAAACCCGTATGCCTGATAAGCTCATGAAATCCTCTCTTTGAGGATGAATTCATGGTTAATTGAGAATAATTGAATTAGGGTTTAGAATAAATCCTAACAAATCCTTGAGTTTGATTTGTGTATGAGTTATAACCCATATTGGAATGGGTTTTGAAGTAATTCATGATGAGTCTTTGAACTAAGATAGTATTGAAGGAAGAATTGATGAAAAGAGATTCCAAGGTGAATTAGAAATGGTTTTGATGTGTGTTTGAAGTATAGAAGTTGAATTGGGCGAGTAAAGTATGGAAAAATGTGAGAAAAACACACGTGCAGGCACTTTTCGGTGACATGTACCAGTACACCTTGAACATGTACCGAGGCTGTATTCAGATTACAGTCATTTTGGCGATATGCCGTACATATTAGACATGTCATAGGTACTGTTCTGCGTTCCAGTTTCGACCCGGTTTCGTATTTTGGCCATAACTTTCTCATTTATTATCGATTTGAGTGATTCAAGTGGCCAGATGCAAAATGAGCTTCAAGGAAAACCATACATATAGAAATAGATATCGTCAAATTCTGACTCTAAGTGGTCGAAAAATCCACTCAAAGTGAGGCTATGTGCAAGCCAATTCCTGCATCAGTCTTGAATATGGAGTAGTCCGGATTGTTTCGGACGTAACTTGAGTTCCGGTGCTCCGAATTGGGTGATTCCAGTTGGAATAGAACCCTTAGCACCTTAGCTTTAAATGAGTATAAGGACATAGTGTCAAAATATGAAGTTAAGACCCCGGAAAAATGAGTAATACAAACTGTCCCTAGAAAAATCGGTAAAATAACTAGTTGGCATAAAAATGCCATAACTTTATTTTGGATGATCCGATTGGATTGATTCCAATTCCTAAGTAAAATAGATTCATAGAGGAATAAGAATATAGGAATAAGGTGTGATTTCATAGGCATCATACTTTACAAGTATGAAGTGCCATATGAAATAGGCATGAACGAAAGGAAAAAGCATAGAAAATGCGATATATATATATATATATATATATATATATAGATGTGTTCATGAACATGAAAATGACATGAAAATAGGATTATATGATAGATATACTTAAATGAATAGATAGACATGCTAGAACAAATGATAGGAATACGTAAAGATATGAGTATATGATAGACATACGAAAGGAATAAGATGGAACATTGGAACATATGATAGAAAAGACATAAATGATAAGAGCAGTAGAGATAAGCAAAAAGATGACAAAGCGTAGGAATGAGAACATGTACATAAATGATAGGTAAGCTACATGATAGGAATATAGAAATCTGAGAATAAATTTAAAGCATGATAGAAAGAATGTATAAATGATATAAAGAAGATATATGAATATATGTATTATATAGATATATGAAGCATAATATGAAAGCTACGGATATGAGAACTAAACAGAAAAGTAATGATAGTATATATGCATAAGCAATTATGATAACAATAGTTATTCATGCTTATGAGATATATATACAGAAAAATGTCGCGATTAATACTTTGCTTAGAACTTTGGTAGAGGATAGATAGGCATGCCTATAGGGAAGATACGATTCTTTACTGACATGTTCATAGGCAGATATTGAGGCCACGGTTTGGTGCGTGATACATAGATCCCGTTTGGATCAGGTGGCCTCGAAAGGGTCACCACAATAGACGAAATCCTTTGTCTGGAAATGCGGTGATAGTACCTTCGGGTACACATAGATAGAAATCATTGTCTCGTACAGTGATAGTACCTTTGGGTACACATAGACAGAAATCACTGTCTCGTACGGTGATAGTAAACCCAGTCTGTATGGTTATTCCCGCTATCCGCCCTAAGGTATTCGCGAGACATGAGAAACTAACAGGAAATGATATGTATAAAATATATAACATGATATGAAGCATAGCATTGCTATGCGATATGAAGAAATCTGAACAATTACAAGAACAAAGTATAGTATAACTTAATATGAAAATAAGTATATAACACAAAAAAGTACGAGAAAGTATATAAAGCACAAAGTATAGGATAGATAGAATAAGAATGTACAAAAAATATGAAGTATAGGAATAGGACAGGATAACGGGATATGAAAATTACAAGATGAGCATATAGCAGGGAAAGGATACGATAGTACAAGTATGAAAGTGAAAGAATCGATAAATCCTTAGAGCCAGAAAGATGAAAAAGACATAGACTAGAGATATAGTAAGTATAGGGAATAGAAAAGTTAGGCATGCAATAGGAATATAAAATGATAAAAGAAATTAGAGATTATAGAAATATGTTTAGATATATATATATATATATATATATATATATATATATATATATATATATATATATATATAATACATATGTATAAGCTTGTGGCTTGATCGCCATTGGTGGTTGTCCATGCTTATGTTCCCACTAAAGCGTAAAGCCTTACCCGGTGTTAATCCGTGTGATGCGAGGAGAAGAGAGGAAGCGAGTGCAGTCGATCCACATCGGCGGCCGGTCAGCCTTTGTCGATAAGTGGTGGAAGATTTTTGGTATAATGTATAAGTCTTTTTGTTTCTTTTGAAACAATGTATGTAACACCCCAAAAATACCCTAAACTTTTTATAATAAAAATTATTATATATTAGGGTATAATTGAACTGACTTAGGTATTTTTAAAATTTTTTTAATATTGATTAGATGATTGTTGAATTAAATAGACAAGTGAAAAGAAAAATATATAAATTGTAAAATGGGGACAAGGTCAATTGTAAATAAGTTTATATGTCTAAGTGATATTAGGAGAAATAAATGAGTAAAGGAAAAAAAATCGGAAATGACATGTGGCATGTAGGAAAGAGGAGGAAGAGCATCATTTTTAAAAATGCGATTAAGAGTGATCGTAAGAAAAGAAAAATAGAAAAGGAAAGTTAGAGAGAGAGAGGTCAAGCCTGCAGATTTTCAACGATCAGATATAGGTCTCCGGCGAAGCGAGAGGGAAGTCCTTCCTAGTGACAAGAGCTACAAGTAGAGGCAGGAACCGGGGCTTCGACAGCTGGCGTGAGGTAGGTCTTATACTGCTTGGTCTTCTTCTGCCTAAGGATTGTTGGGTAGTTATCTGGCCTTAGGGGAAAGTTTGGTTGCATTTTAAACCATGGGAAGCTGCCCACATTGTGGTAGTGCGCAGCTAGCCGAACCTTAGAGCTGATTTTTGGGTACGAAGTGAAGGGAAATTGGTAGTGCGTCCTTCTAGTAAATTGTAGCCACATCAATTAGCTTGATGTTAGACTTTTGAATTTCTCGATTTGGACCTCTGTAGACTAAGTTATAGTCCTTTTAATGAGGTCAATGACTAAATCTGAGTGCAGACGGTTTGTCGATTCGGGTCAACTAGCCGTACCTTGTAGAACGGGTTTTGGATCATAAATAAGGAGAATTTGGCAGTAAGTCCTTCTGTGAAATTGTAGCCATATCAATGAACTTGATTTAGGCTTTTGAATTTCTTAATTCGGACCTGTAGACGAGTTATGAATGTGCTTTTTACTGCGAACGATCCAAATGGAGTGATGTTGATCAAGCTTAAGTCGTCAAAAGCGTGGTGGAGTCAGAAAGCGATTATTAGGTCAAGCGTTGGTCGTCAAGCGTTGGTGGAATCAGAGCCGGTCGTCAAGCGATTGGTGCGTCAAACAGTGTCGTCCAAGCGGTGGCCGTCAAGCGGTGATGCGTCAAGCGGTGTCGTCAACGTTGGTGGAGTCAAGCGGTGGTCGATCAAATGGTAATTAGATCAACGGTGAATTGGAGTCAACGTGGTGCGTCCAACGGTGGTCGTCAAGCGTGGTGCGATCAACGGTGGTGCGTCAACGGTGGTGAATCAACGGTGGTGCCGTCAAACGGTGGTCGTCAACGGTGAGTAGATCAGCGGTGCTCGTCAGCAGTGCTTTCGTCAGCGGTGCTTGTCGATTCGAACCATTTCGTCAAAAGTTGACTCGCATGACCTCAGCGGAAGGTCATATCTCGCCGTTTGAACTCCGATTTGGGTGTTCTTGGACTCTATGAAGCCATGGAGTCAGAACACATTCATATGCCTGAGAGGATGTTAGATGTCGAGACCGGAGTGTTTGACTGAGCTCGTCGCCGATGCGGCTCGTCGGTTAGTCGGCTCGTCGAAAGTTGACTACACATGACCTCCAACTTCGGAAGGTCATATCTCCTTCGTTTGAACTCCGATTTGGGTGTTCTTGGACTCTATGGAAAGCCCATTGAGTCAAGAATACATTAATATTCCTGAGGAGTATAGAAGATGTTTGACCGAGGTGGTAGACGAGCTCGTCCAGTTCGGGTCTGCTCGTCGATTCGAGTTGGTGTGTATGACCTCCAACCGAAGGTCCTAACTCCTAAAATCGAACTCCGATTCGAGTGTTCTTGCCTCTATGGAAAGCCCATTGAGTCAAGAATCCATCTACATATAGAATGTTTTAAATTGGAACTCATATTAAACTCCGAAAATCAATCCTAACAAAACCCACTAGTACACTTGAATAATATTGTTCTTTAATGGTTTTGGAATGGCAGGAGAAAAGCCAAAGCGTGATTGAGATTCCAAGTTGGAATCAAAGTGCAAATATTTTGGGTTTGTTCTACCAACTCCTATTCCTCATTTCAGGATTTTGCATGTTGTTCTAAAAGCATATTGAATTGATTTAATTGATTTGAGAAAAGTGATTGTGAAATATTTGCATATAAAATTTCATGATTATTGAAAATAAGCTTGTTTATACAAGCGTACATATTGCTGCTATATTTTGCTATAAAGTTTGAATGCGCTTAATAGAATGTTAACCGTTTATTTCGCGTAAGGATAGATTGAGTATACGATGGTGAATAAGCGATACTATGGTATTGATGTGTCATTTCCGTCAATGGCCCGTGAGTTTCGTATCATTAGTGTTCACTATTTGATTGTTTATAACCAGTCAGCAGCCCAGGCGGAGACGTGCTTGTGTTAAACCATGTGATACGACACAGCGGCCAGTAGGACCGTCTTGGTGATCCCGATATCGTATATCGAAGGCGTAGGTTAAATTCGTTAAGGCGTAAGCGGGTTGATGGGCGTAAGCGGAATTGATTGGCATAGCCCAGTGATTGACATAACGGTGATTGGCATAGCGAATTTATTTTCAGGCCGAGATTGATTTTCGAATTGAATTGAATGTCGAACTAAATTGAATTTGAGCATATTTGGGTGATTTGAGATTGTGAAATATTGATTATGAAAATGTATTTATGGGGATGATCAATGAACTATAATTGTGTATATATATAACAAAGTATATGTAATGTATTTATATTGATCATCCAAATGATTGAAAGTTACGAATTGATAGAATTGCATAAATTGATTTATTGGAGCGAGGAATGGATTTGTATAAAACCGCTAGCATAGAAAATGCGGCGTATTGTTTTTGCAATGCTGCGGTGCTAGAAGTGATAGATAGTGATCGATAGCGGACCCAAGATCGAGAGCGTCGAGTCATAAAGAAGGAAATCTCGGGTAATGTCGACATGTGCACTCATTTCATGTGTTCTTTTGATATGGATATTTTGTATAAACAATTTGAATACCTAAACTATTTTGTAAATCATTTTGAAAAGGCTTGGATACATTGTAAATGGGTTTTGTTAAATGCTGTAAATGTTTATGGAGAAGCTATACGATTTCGTATCAAACACGCAAAGATATGATTTTGAGAAATTTTGAGTGATTTTAGTGGCATCCCGGACTCGGTTCGGATCCGCCCAAGCGGGTCGGGTCGAGTAAGGGGCGTCACAATGTAAATGTTGAACATTATTAAATATGTACATATATAAGTAATTGTATAAGTAATGGGACTCCGTATATGTGTATAAATTGTGATGGACACCACTCCAGTGGTAGTTAACTGTATATGTACAAATGATTTTTGTTATTACGAAATTGTTTGTGCACCAATAAATGCAGTACGGCTACAGAAAGAGCAAGTCGATGAGTCCGTCTGTAGTATAGATAATTATCGCCGCCCCGGGACTTCGGTTCGGTTAAGCCAACGGTCGGAGGCGGGATCGGGCGTGACACTCACTCACGGACGACAACCTTTTTAGCGATATAGTTTTGTTGTAAATAGCTAACTGTGCGCCTTTATTTTGTAATGTATGTAGGTTTTAAAAAGATTGTTTATATATCTATAGTGTTAATGATTTTAAAGTTTGATTTGAAATTGGTTGGTGGACTTGATGTCAATTTATTGGATGTGGAGTAAATTAAATTGTTTTATTACAGGTGTTGTAAATTGGAACATGTCCGAAAAACAGAAGAAATTCTACCCGATTTTCTATAAAGGGTTTAATGTTTTAAAAAAATAAAAAAAATAAAAAAAATTTGTCCCACCATGTTTCATAAGATTTTAATGGAAAACGTAACCGTATAAATGAGTTCGCTCCACGGATTCACTTTTAAAAATGTTTAAAAGAAATGAAAGGTTTTTTTTTCGAATCGTAGGAGTGCCGGAAGGTTCCCCCGAGTTAGGAAAAAGAAAACTCGGGTTGGGTCCCTTCATATCTACTGGGTTTTGCTCACCCCGTCATGGGACCACCCTTTCAGGTACATGAGAAGACGGTGCTCCTTCGAGACCGTGAGTACAAAGAAGGCTGGGTTGTGGCCTTGAGAAATATTTTTGTAAAATGTATTAGAACAATCTAGTTTGAATATATCTTGGGGTCCGATTGACAAATCGTCAACCCGCGGAATATTCGTGGTCGCCTTTCTGTATATTTTTCTTACAAATAATACAAATTCTTATAATATTTTACAAGAGTTTGATGTACAACTATTAGAACAATCTAATAGTTTGATGTACAAATTCTTATAAAATGTATTAGAACAATCTAGTTTGAATATATCTTAGCATGTAAAATAGTTGTACATCAAACTCTTGTAAAATATTATAAGAATTTGTATTATTTGTAAGAAAAATATACGAAGAGCGTACGAATATTCAGCAGGGTTAACATTTAACAATCAAAATACTAAATTTGGAATGTCATGATATGGTATTATCTGAGATATCGGGCCTCACGAGTTTAGGGTGTCCCGCGTCGTGGCCTTGACTTGATCTTGAAGAATATCCGTCATTCAATGCATGTATAATATCCCTCATTCCACATGCACCTTCTGAAACCCTTTCAACAAAATCCTCTTAGGTTGGGATCAAAGTAACTGTGTGCAATAGCGCATAATATAACCTAATCTTTGAAGTTTGAAGGGTGCATTTTGCAATTTGCACTGTTTTTACCGTTCATAGTTCTCAAAGAAGAAAAGGTCATAAAGGCCAAAAGCCAACAAACCCACATTGTAGCTTTCATAGGCTTTTTAGGCAGTGGAGATCTCAAGAGGAAAAATATTCTCTTCCTCAAGCAAAATTTCTTTGTTGTTTTCTTCATTCTTTACCTTGACTAACAAGTTGGTGTTGGGCTACCCTTAAAATTCAATGCCAAAGAAGGAAGAAAGTCAAAAAGAGTGAAAAAAAAAACCTAACACTTACCAACCAAACAACTTTTCATGGCCAGTCATCAAAATGCTCAATATAAATCAAAACAAAATCCATTAAATACCTTTTATTGTTTCCGACTATGACTAAGAAAAATAAATAAGCATGAATCCTGTCTCTGTAAAATAATTTCTCCAAAGCTCTGACAAAAGGAAGGTCAAAGATACATGAGGACAATCACCATTGATCAAAATTTTCTATTTTGAAGAACCATTGGGTACATCAGCAGAGAAGCTTCCAGATGGAGTTGAGCTCATCCCATGCTAATCCAGGTGACCATGGCATCTGGCCAGCTTGTTGAAGTATTCATCAACTTTGCCCAACTGCCTAACGCTTGGAGAGAGCTCAATGCTGACCCCTCTGGACAGTAATTGCATTCTTTTGGAAGAACAACAGACTGGAAAAATGGGATCAGCTCCTCCTGCCAGTAAATACCTTTGTACTCCTTTTTTAGGTTCACGAAAGGGTTACTTGCTTTGCTGTGCCAGATGTAGGGCAGACCCGTCTTGACTCCCAACCCCAGGTGGTCAGTAATGACCTACAATGAAACAAATCATATGATCAGCGACAAAAACAACAACAACAACGAGGAACTTTTAGATCTTTAGGGCATACTTAGAGAGAATGCAAATAGCTATTAAGAGGTAACAATGGTTGGTTTAACATACCTTGGTGCACCAGCCAGCCCACATATCGTCGTAGCGTCAATTGGTTTGACCATCACCATAAGTCCAAAGTACATTGAAGGGCCAATCAACTCACGGTTGAAACCCAGATTCATACCACACATGGGGAAAAGTGTCCCTTTTGGTGGTTGTTAAAACCGCATCGACATACCTGAAGGAAGATAGAAGGAATTAGAAATAGGACTCAATATACAGCAAAAACACCCATGTAGTGTCCAGTGAAGAAGAAGAAAAAGACTATGGACATACCTAGTATTTCTCTCAAGGGGCTTGACAAGCTGGGTGGGGGCATCATAATCAGGGATGTTAAGCCAGAGGCCATGAGAAACAGCTGTTGGGGCACCCTCGCGGAGACTAAATGGGTATCCACGGACAAAATCTGTACCATCTCGGAAAGGATCATACAGGGTATTGAAGAAAAATGGGGTGGATGGGGTCAGAAGGTTCTTTATGTGCTGCTCAAGTGCATTAATTTCTTTGCCAGATGGATCTTTGGCAACCTGGGGAAGAATAAAGAATTCACAACTTTAGATTAATATAAAACAACATCCCTATTGTCTGATAAGTTCGAGGTAGCAACGAAAGTTAAACTACAAGCAAATTGTTCAATTCTGAAGGGAACAATTCATAAGCCAGACTGCCAAGCAGATAAACATTCATTTAATCGTAGTATACAATGCATCCCACAAAAGGTGTCAACTATCAAACCAAACTTCAATGCATCACAACAATGAAAGAAACAAGAGACCTTGTTAAATGTGTCGTTTAGCGCAGGGTCCTAAACATTCAACTTTCATTTCAAGAAACAGATCCATTGACCAAATACAAATTCTGAATGATCCATATGAAAAACAACTTGAATTCTATTACAAAGTACGTTCTGGGCAGAGAACAAAGTCGTTATTATTTGGCTGTACAAAATTGGATTTGATTTCAAATTCCAGATACGGGGATTTTGAAAATCCAGATTTCCAAATGGAACTGTTCCGTAACTTTCAAGCCGATAGAATTCAAATTCAATTCCAAATACAGAGTCACATGAGGCTTCCAATATCCCAAAAGGCAAAAGCCCTAATTTCACGCAGCCTAATAGAGAAGCTTATCTCCAACGAAACCATAACAGATCTGCAGAAATCAATAATTCCTAAACACTAAAAGTACCTACAGCAAAGACTCACAGTTTAAAATTCATAATCAGGATCAGATCCGAAGTCCAAACTTTTTCGAGGGCCATAAACCACGGAAATGGCAATAGAAATACAGATCAAAGTCATGCTAATAGTAAGAACACAAGAGCGAAAACTAAAAATTTAAGAACATGACAAAGGACTTTAAATTGAAAAGCAGATCTAAATTCATCCATCTTTCAGATTGCCATCATTCCATCTCAAGAAAACGAAGTACCAACAGATCAAAATCAAGTCAAATACCTACCAACCAAGGCCCCAACAGATCTTAAAATCACTCCTCAACAGATCAACACAAAAACCAAATTTCAAAACCCGGAACAAGTCAAGATCCAAAATCGAGAACAATTACAGAACCAGCAAAAGGAAAATTCAAAAATAAAATCCAAAATAGTAAAGCATAAGGGGAAAAAAAGAACATACGAAACAATCATCATCAATGGTGAAGATGTACTTCTTCTTGGAAACCATGAAACCGAAGCATCTACAGGCAGAGTCCTTGAAGGAAATGCAAGAGGCCTTGGGACCCAGAATTCGGTTAATGTCGTTACGGTTGTAGAGCTCGTAGTCAAAGCCTGCAGGAACCTTGATGACCTTTGAAGGATCACCATTCGATGACATGAGATGGTAGGCTAAAGAACGGCCTCCACATCTCCAAGAAATCCAAGTTTCTGATGGTGGGTATCACGATATCCAACTCATCTTTCAGCAGATGAGTTGCAGGGATTCCCGCCATCACAGAAGAATCAGAGAGACAGAGAAATCAAAATCCAGAAACGAAAGCACAGAGAGAGAGAGAGAGAAGTTTAGCTCCAATTCTTCTTCTTCTGTGCTGTGGAATATGGGGCCTCCTCTCCCCTCTATTTGTACCGGTCTTCTGTCACCTTTTCCTTTCCTATCCTTTACTTTTCAATTCCATGCTCCTTTCAAGGAAATTTCTATTTACCTTCTCCATACAATTAAAAAAAAAAATCTAAACTAATCTCACTATTTATATTTTACATTTTTAAGCATCTTGTCCTAAAGGAATATTTTACAAATAAATTACCTTAAATACCCTAATATTCTTCTACTAAGATAATTAATAAATTCCAATATTAATTGATAAAATGTTCAAAATTTTAAAAATCATAACATTCAAAAAAAAAGGATGAGTCTCATATTCTTACATTGTAACAAAATACTTATTTGTCAAAAAAAAAATCTAATTATACTAAATATATGTAAATAAATATATATGATTGTTTTATGTAGAATATAGTTTTTTAAACATTTTCTTTAAAGTTTATATAATAAATTCTATTTGTTAACGTAGATCTATGTAGATTTGTTACCTTAGATTTACTTGTAGTGGTCACCAATTTTTTTAAAAATATAATTTTATTGATTCAAATTTAACAATATATATATAAAACACATAATCAATTTTGCTAAAAATCATAAAAAATGAAATAACATCAAAATTAATAACATAATGAATCGATTTAAAACATTATATATGTGAAATAATAACTTTATTGAAAAAAAAATATTATAAAATGAGATGTAAAGAATAAGTTTAGACATGACAAAAAATTAATCCTTCTTTGTTTAAAGGAAAAATATCTAAACTTAGAATCTCCTTAATTTATTGTCAATATAAAATATTTTAAATTTTTCTAGCAAATTCGTTATTGATAATAAAAAATAAAAAAATGATTTTCTTATTAGATAAAAAATATATTTATTATTATTATTTATTAGAAATCTTAAAGCATGGAACACTAACTCGAGTCCTTGTAATAACCGAAGTACAATTGCAAAGTAAATAGATCTTAAAAGGAAAAAAAAAATTGAACTCCAACGTTTAAATTAGGAAAAAATGATTAGTATCGAAATTTAAATTTAAATTTCAAAAAAGAGTGGGTTGGGGCCCGGGGGGAGGTTCGTAATGGACTGAGTACGTCCAATCCCGGGGTGTGTTACAGTTAGGCAGCCTAAAATCAAAATGAAGTACACGTGGCAAAAGAATGAGAAAAGTAAAAAAGGCGGCCAAGAAACGTGGTGTGGACCATGGAGGTAAATGCCGTTAGATATAAAAAACTCGTTTTTTTTTTACGAGAAAATGAGTTTTATATGATTAGATCAATTCTAACAAAGTTGTTTTAAAATATCATTTTAAAAATAAAAAATCGCGCTTCAAATTGAAAGGAGGACGTAGGATGATAAAATATCATTCACGCTTGCATTTACATATTTAATAATTTTTTCGGTAGTAATCGGTATGCTATAAAATAAATTGCCACACGTTTCTCAACGACTATATTTCATTTTATATTTCGCAGAAGTTTTTAATTATATTTTTTAATAAAAATATCAATTATTAAAACGACATCCGCCCGATACCTATTATTGTGAAAGAAAAACAATCGCTTACGCTAGTTACTATTTCGCGTTGTAAAATAGCATTTGACATCCCATTTTTGACAACTCTCATTGAAATTACACTTAGATATTGATTTTATTTTTTGAGATTTATATTTTTAAGATAAAATTTTAATTTATATATATTTCAAAAGATAAAATTACTATTTAAAGACGTAAAACTCGTTTTTATATAAGAATAAATTTTTTATAACTAAACTCATACTAAATACTAAATAGAATAAAAAGATCGATCAGAAAGGCTGGAGACACAAGACGATATTCATATTAACTCAAATCCTAAGCAAGCTCGAGTTTTTGTGAGAAATTTCACATTTAACACTCAGATCGAAATGGCCAAGAGGCGCCCCGGCTCGAACGATTCCTCAGAATTTAATCCCCACGTTATTCAGTCTACACTCCGACTTGGCCCCACGCAAGACTCTTATGATAGGTCGTATACACGCGCGAGACACAAGATGATATCTATATTAAAACCCAAATCCTATGTTGGCGCCCCAAGAGAAATTTTCTATTATTTAACAAGACACGACCGTGTGATGAGAGAACAGAGAAGTAGAGACTTCTTCAAAGTCGCCGGTGGCTTTTAGATCTTTGTTCACCTTGTTGTAGAAGTAGAGACCATTTCCCCCATTTCCCAAAATTTCAAATTTGAATAGATCTTGATTCTGGACAGACAGACAGACTGGCACCCACCTCATATTCTTCTTCGTGGTCAACGCGTTAATGGTTTACTATGTTGCTGTCATTTTTTGTCACGTTCATATCTTCATAATTCATGTGCCCATTTTTTGGCACGTTCGTACATATATGTTCATAATTCATATGCCCCACCAATCACTCATTACTATGTGTTATATATACTTAATACTTTAATCATCTCAAGCGGATCGGGTCCGGCCACCCTCAGAAATGACGTCTACGGCCTAGTTCGGGCCAGGCCCACATGAGCTTTACACATTATTAACGTCCGCGCCCTATCCCAAAGGACTTGTAACAAACACTCCAAAAATTAAAACCAATTTCTTTTATTCTAATCTTTTCCTCTAACTTCAAATTTAATGCACTAAGTTGTATTTTTATTTTGCTTATAATATGAATTTATAACTATATATATATATATATATACTCTAAATTCAAGTTAATAACTTATTTCATGATCAAAAACAATCAGCCTAATCTAATCCATTTATATAATGAAGTATTACTACCCATACACGCATGGGCCAAAACTGCTAAACTGATCAAAATCTTAAAAAATATTAAAAAATTAATGGTTCGAATTCCATCGTTTCTTCACATAAAAATAAATAATATACAAATATATAATAATACTAATATATAAATGACAGCTTTAAATAATATAATAGTAAATAACCACAATATTAAAACACCGTTATAACTAAAGCGATAAAACTAATCAGCCTAAATGCACAAAAATAATAAAATAAAGAACTTAATAACGATATGAAAAAAATAACTTAAAGATAAAATAAAATCTTACACGACCTAATCTTCGCCCTCATCCTCATTATATTCAATAATAACGCGATTCCATAGCATTGCATATCTTCTCGGCATTATTGGAAGATCATCATCTATTAATTAATTTAGAATGTTAACAACATAAATTTAATTTATGTTTGGAATAATTTTTTTTTTCAAAACTACATCTAAATCGTATAATAATGAAATATTTTATTTGTTTGAAAATCCATCTTGCTAAAAGATATAATTATATTAGAAAAGAAATTAGTATATAGTTTTTGTTAATTATTTTAAAAATAAAATTATTTTTTTATTAACAGTAGTTTAAGTAATAAAATGTTTTAAAATATATTGATAATTTAGTTATTAAATTTAATTTAATTTATAAACTAATACAACTTCATTTTTATAAAAAAAAACATATATAATTGAATAAAATTTAGAGGACAAAAAAAAAATGAAATCGTAAATATTTAAATAGAATTACATTGTGCCTCACTCAGGCACCCAACTTCTTAGAGGGACTATGTTCACTTAACCCATATTATCAGCTCTATATATATTAAATAGAATTACATTATATATTTTAAAATAATAATATAAGGATGGGGCTTAAGGGCCCATAGGTCAAGGTAAAATAACCCACACCCGATCTTCTAATATCCCGTCAGATCGCCACAAGCCACTGCTTTTTAGAGATCCATATATATATATATATATATATACATTTAAATCCTAATCCACAATAAATAGATGGATGATATACTAATAATTCAAAATTATCATTTCACCTTTGAAATATTGAATGCTCATATTTTTTTTCTTTATTTAACAAGATAAAAATTTTATATTTTTGTATATGAAAAATTATTCGAATTTTGATAAAATAATAAATGAGTAATTATATTTTACAAAGCTCTAGATTTTATTAGACATAATAATTGTCCAAAATGATGTTTGATTTTTTATTTCCTCTTTTGGAAATCAAAAAATTATTTACTCCTACAAAATTAAATATGATAATAATTAAATATATATGTACATCATTGGTTATATTTTATAATTTCGTTGGTTCGATCATTATTCAATTTTTATAAGTAGATTGAAAATTTAAAGATATAGGTTGTATGAATTTTTACAATTAATTTTTTACTTGTACAATATATTTCATTTTTTTATTCTTATTATTTAATAATAATAAAACCTTGAGGGATAATTCAATCTGGCTTCAAGCACTTCTCAGTCGAAAGACCAGCCCAGACATATACAATTATCAAATTTTCCACTGTTATTGGAAAATAAATAAATAAATATTTTAATATTAAATTTGTAAATTCATCTTGACACTAGAAAATAAGAACGAAAGATTTGTTCTAATTCTACTTAGTGAATTCATTTGGATGGTAGATTATTGTCTAACATCCTAGTTCTTAAGAGTAGGTCATATGTGCACTTGTCCATTTCAACGGCCTACTTCAGCCTCAGGGGAGATAGGGCCTAATGGATTATTTGATAATGGGCTTAATTGGGCCTAACTCAAAACATTTAATAGAAGGAGTTTTGTCTCATAATACATATTTTATTTAAAAAACTTACCAAAATAGTTTGAAAACAAATAAATGCCTAAACTAGTGTGTTTGAGTCACGTTAATGAAATCTCAACAAAATTGTAACCACTGATTATGATTTAGAAACTTTTTAAAAGTTAAAACCGTAGTTAATGATAACGATTTTGATTTTTTTTTGTAAATCCAAAACCGTAGTCACTAATTATGATTTCAACGTTAAAAAAGTTTTAAAACCATAGTCATTAACTACGGTTTTTGTGACGCCCCAAACTCGTGGCCCTGGCACTAACCGTCAACTCATGGACACTGTGGGTATCGTGATATCTGATACCACACTATCGTGTCTCATTTACCGAGACTCATTTATGAGTAAAAGTGGTTTCACAGGCCCTTTCAACATATTTCAAATATTACCCAAGACTATGTCACACAAATTTTAAGTACAGGTTTGGTACGTTATGCTAGATTAATTTTGTACTGAGACCTAATTAACTTGGCCGACCAGACTCCAGAAAATTTAATATCGGTCTCCGCTTCGGCATACAATCTGCATGTACCATGACTTTTTATCCTACGTCGTAAATATACCGAATCGAGACTAAATATTTTTTTGGGATAAGATATATCCCAATTCTATATATTGTTAAATTTATATTTATAATATATTATATCATATATAATATATTAAGTTATTTTTTTTTTATTTCATGTATTTATTATTACTATTCGATAATATATTATTAATGTATTTTGTTTAAATTTTACATTGATTATTTTTTTGTAAGAAACTATAAAATATTTCCTATTAATTTATTCTCCTTAACAAGAATGTGAAGCACTAGTAACAAATCACAGAACTGTCATATGCGCATTGTATGCTTATATGTGCATAAATTATTAGTCATACATTTTTCAATTGCTTCTAATAAGACAAATTAAGTGAAGTTTACATACCCAAATATGGGGAAATGGTAAAAATTAACTGTTAAACTCTGCATTTCTCGCCCAAAGAAGAAGGGGTACATCCACAAGATAAGAAGACGCTTGATCCCTACTTAACTTGATATTCAACCACTCGATCAACAATTAAAAGCAAAGACTGCTTTGAGGAATTGGGGTTTGTGATGGGAACAAGAATCAACAACAAAAACGAAACAACACCCATTTCACAAATCATGTTTATGTTTGGATAACTGAAGCTCAAATTGAAAGACTTATGGATGGAAGATGAGGATGGGGACCCAAAATCTCAACATTGCAATAAAAGGCTTATTCATTATTTATATGCATAATAGGAAGAAAACATGAGCAACCCGTGTTCCCAAATGGGTCATCCAAACTCGTTGCAGTAAAAGGGAAACAAATAAAGAAGAAACTTATCAGAAAAAATAAAACACAAGAGAAAAACTCTAAATAATTTTCCGAAAAACTTTCATCAAAACAACAAATTTAAATCGCTTTGTTGTACAGCCACTAACCATCATCGAAGTCACGCTACCGATAGGGAAACATCAGGATGGCGATTATGCCATGTTTGAAAGTAGGAAGTCTCCAAAAGCCTCGAGACATGGCTGTGCCAGGAGTCTTCACGAGGCAAGCCAGCACTACCGGATGTGTGGTTTCTTGTAGCTAGCACTCTACCACAGACTTCCTAATTCTTTACGCTTCAGAGAACAAAGAGACAATCAATCAATTACCCAAATAAAAACCCACAAAGTTAATGGACAAGATAAGCTTCACCAACCTTTACGATGGGGAAAAAAATGCTGATCGGGTTAATTTTTGAATTTTTCAAAGGACAGTTGGCTTCAAGTTTGTTCAAGTTTGTTCAAAGGAAAGCTTTTATATTGTTAGAGCAAGAAAATGATCATTTTATTAGAGCAATAAAAATGAAGCATAGTTGAGAAATCAAATGATTCTAACAGCACCAAAGAACTGCTACAGAAAGAGAAGAAAAGATGAAACTAAAAGAGAACCTATAAAGATATAAACAAGAAAATGAAAAAACGAAAAGAAACTATAAGCCAACCCGGTGGAGGATGGCAGCATCTTTAGTCCTTTGTTTCCTTCTCGAGAATGGACTGAACCAAGTCTCCGGATCCCAGCAAAATCAAGTTTCAACCAGATTTCAATTCTTCTAAATGTCCGAACAAGAAAAACTATAACTGTAAATTGTTCTTCAAATAGATAATCAAGCATCACATTTATCTAGAAATTCATCAAGCGAATCAAAAAACTATGAACGAACAAGAAATCAAGAACACAAAGATATAACTTGGTTCGACCAAGATTGGTCTACATCCAGGGCAGAAACTCAATCACCATAACCGTCATACCCAAATCCTACAACATAAATTGTACATATTTGTTCAAAATAAAAATAAGTAAATATTACAGATTTGCAAACACAAGAATTGTCTCATGACCAACAGTGATAATAAATGCAAACATAATAAACCAACATAACAAAGCATGCCAACTATTTAATTTTTAAATGATAATGCAAACTCTATTTTTCATCATCAAGCCTCTAATTATCTTGAAAACCTCCACACTAAGGGTCCATCCTCATTGATTTGATATGCTCAAGTCATTAGTAGAAAACCCAAGTCTTTTTAGCTCCATTGCTAGTACTTCGGATAGTTATCTGCAATTGGAAGATTATCAGTCAATTTTGCCATACGCGCATTTGCTTCCACCTGAAAGCTTGTGTACATCTTCTCAGCTACATCACTAAACCCTGCAACTATTTCAACTTGTGATTTTTCCTTTCTCCTATGCCTTAATTGATTGGTAGAGTGTATGGTTTGATTGACACTCGTGGGAGAAGGTATATCTTCAATCCCAATTTCTTCATTTTCTTCATTTCCATCATCCAAATGCCTATCATTTACCATACCAGCGAATTTGTGCTCCTATACCATAGTGACCATCTTTTCCAAAAAATATTCAAGAAATTATCATATAGTGGAAATGGTTTGCCTCGCTAACCTTCAAATTTTTATTTATTATTCTAAGCAAATAAATCAAAAATACATATAAGGGAAATTAATGTAAATTGGGAATAATAAAATTATAATTTTTATAAAATTCTGAGTTTAGTACCAAACCTCAACATATGATTGCCAAACATCAAGACTATCAACCTCTACACTTCATTTCTTCATTCCATCCAAACCACTTTTATTCAACATATCATACAAGGAACTCATATATCATTTTTCCACTTTTAACTTTGATTCTATATTAAGCACTTTTCAAACCAGAATTTGGACACTTCTTAGCTAAAGCTCTCTCAATTATTGTCATTGTTCTAGACTTGAAAGAACCGGTGTCACAACGCATACCACGAGCAACAACGTCATCCAATATATCCAACAATGATTCCTCTTCTTTCTTAGTCCAAACACGTCTACTTCCATGTTTATTTTGAGTAGCACTACTGCCTCCAGTTTCCATTCCTATGAAATAATAATTTTTCATTTTATAAATAATAATAACAATCAATATAAATAACAAAAACTATTAATTACATATCCATCATAAATAATCCATCAAAATATTTCATTCCAATCATCAAACATAAAAAGTACGAAAACTAATCATACAAATTCATTACATATCCATCATAAACAATCCATCAAAATATTTCATTTCAATCATCAAACATTAAAAGTACAAAAACTATTCAAACATCAAAATTAGTTTATGAACCTTAATTTCTCTCCACTATCAAACATTTGTTTAGCCAAATCACCTCTCTCCATGTAGTCCATTGACTTGAAGAAGCAACCGATGTAAATAACATCTTCCTATACAATATTTTCAAATATTCTATGACAAATCAGGCGCAGCTTTCATCGATCAACCGACATCTCTTCTAATAAGATTGTGTATAAGATGCCATGCCATAATAATTCATTTGTATATTAACGGATAGAAAGTATACCTTAAAATTGCCCAACATTTTAAGAATTCCAAAGCAACGCTCTATGACATTTCGTGCGTATGCATACTATATTGAAATGTTCTCAGAGTCACCGGGGATAGAAACTAATCCCTCCATTCTCAAAGGTGATCTGTTCTCTATGGTGCAAGAAATCGACCATTAGTATAACCAAAGATCCACAAGGTAATAAGAATCCTAACATTAAGAAAATATCTAGTGATTAGTTTAGTTCTAAATAAATCCACACATTTAATCTTTTCATGTCCAACACTTACTACTAGGTACTCTAAACCATTAGGTCTATTTAAGGCATCAAGTAGCACACTTGAGTCGGGTCGAATCCTTCCCATCCGTATATGAACTCCATATTCCTCTAAACAACATCCAAACATCAAGGTAATCTCACCCTTCGTTTCTATATCTTGCTTTATCCAACTCCTGCACACGCACTTTAACATAGGTTCCATCTAGTGCTTCCAAACAATTCTAAAACAATCCATAAATTAATTTAACTCAATGTAGAAAATAACAAATAAAATGACTCAAACATCGACATAAATATTAGAAAGATAAACTAATTCCAATGATACTCAAACATTTTCCACCTATTATCAGTGCAATTCTCAAGAACAGGATCCGACTTCTTAAACAAGATTTGATGTAATCGTAACACAACACTTAACACCGAATTGAAGTATCTACTAATCGTCTCCCCTGACCTATAAAATCTACTAACACAGTATCGGCTTCTTTGCATGGTGAGCAAGCATGTGCAAAATATGCACATCTTGTTCTCTAATGTAAATCAACCCGCTTTTCTTAATATTTTCATCATGGCGAATTGTTCACATAAGACGCCAATGTTCTTCATCCATCCTAAGTTAACTAATGCAAACATCGCTTTCTAACAACAATCTATTTATGAATGATAAACGTGTTTACTTGATTTGCAAACACTTGATTCTCGTTGACAATATTTCTCTCATAATGCCACGCTTACAAACATATACATCAAGGTGATCATCATACATATAAAAATAGTTTTCCATCTCAATTCATTTGCAATATACATCACACAGCCTTCGATCCATACCTAAAATTTATGGAGATGCAAATGAAAAATATAAATTAGATAAGAAAGATAACAAAAAGGAAGGAAAATACGAAAATGTGCTTGATCCGAGGTGTGAGCTGGCGATGTCAGCAGAAAGTAAAAACGAAACACAAGCTAAAAATTGAGGAAAAATTAAACATGCAAAGAGTTTCAACACCAACTTCCTCCGTAAAGAAATGTGAAAATGATTCCTACTCCGTACAAAACAATTTTTCAGTAACAAACACACATCACAAAAGTTTCAGGAATATTATGCACGCTAGAGCTAGGTCACTTATGTGTTTAACTCCTGCGAAAACATAATAACATAAATATCCGGTTGACATGTGTGTTAATTCACGAAACCACAACATTACACATTTCTAACAAAGAATTACACATTTCTAAAGTTAGTGACTTAGTTTGAGATTTCAGAATGCACATAGAAGAACAATATTTTTCAACAAAGAAAGCAACTAGTTTATAACAGCCCCAATATCAACAATCTTGGGGCACATTTTTCAGAGTAACTGGGTCAGTACATGAAAGAGTCCAATCAAGCGTTGTACATAGTTGAGAATATGCCATATGGACGTGTGCATTTGACATGCCAAAAAATGGCAATAACTGCCCTACATATCACAAATGCTCCATAAAAAAATAGAACTCTAAAATTTCTTCACATACTAAATAGAACTCTAAAATTTCTTCACATACTAAACTAGAATATAGGAGAAGAATCAAAGGAATTAAGAGCTCCAAACTATTATCAGGTGCAACAAAGACATTCCAATTGTTTAAAATTTCAAGTTCCAAAATAAAATGGACTATAATGGAGAGAGAGAGAGAGAGAGAGAGAGAGAGAACCAATACATCACAAGGATAACTTGCCACCAACTGAAAAATTATCTCTGTAAGCTAAGAAAGTCAAACATATCTTTGATTTTTTTTTCCTTCTAATTTAAAGGTTTAGATCATTTGTATCGAGGTATTCTATCTATAAACATATCGGCCAACAAAATTTGAAACAAGGAAGAATAAAAGAAGGAAAAGTACAAAGATTTTGTTTTTCCAGAAACTAAGGTTTTCGACTTTACCAGGTATTGACCGTGGAGGGGAGAGGGTCAAAGGGTCGAGGTTCAACTCTGCCTCGAACCTAGTTCAACCAAGAGGGATAGACCCTACCATATATAAAATAAAAAATATATTTTTTCTTATATATAAAACTTAATTTTCATTGAATAATAAAATTAAAGAGATACATCCAATACACATTAAAGAGATAAATCCAATACATAATCAAAATCATACTTCATATAATAATAAAATTAGACAGTTAGCAAGTTACATTAGATTAGACATCACCATCTCCATCTCGAAGCACTAAAGGCGAATTACTTGAATATCCACTGCGAATATCACTAGTTCCGAATATATCAACTCCTAAATCGTCATTACACTTTTTTTAAAATAACTCATTTAACTTAAAATAAATACATATAACAAAAAATAAAATAACACACAAATTTTAAAATTACCTTACGCCAACAATATTGAAAAAGTCTCAAGAAGCATGAATTGGATTATTCCGATTAATAATATTAAAAAAAATCAATAAAATAAAGTTAAAAACTGCGGTAGTTTTTTCAGAACGGCACAGATGATCAAAGGAGGGAAAAAGCAAGAATCGATTAACCCGACACCAGTCGGTCGTTATCTGCCCGACCGCGTATCGGCTTTGTCCCGCTGGGTTTTCCCGATTTTTCAGTTCAACCGAACTGTCCTTACTGGTCCGGTTTTAACAACCTTGGTAAAAACTATGTTCTAGATAACTTAAATTTAACACAATAACTATTTCTAGCAAGCCCACAAAAAATAAATAAACATAAAAAGATGAACATACCGTTGCCTAAGGCTTATGTGTTGTGGGAAGTTGAAATCCTCAGGAAAAGAATGAAAATTAGCAACCTAATTATAACAGAAAACCATTTCCAGTTAATTTCGTACAATTTAACAACAAAAAAAAATAAAAGAAAGGAAAACCAAAACTTTCATATAATTTAAAGAAAACATTCACTCACCTCTCTAGGGGTAAAATATCTAAGGCGCTGCTCTGTCAGAGAAGAAACTTTACCACTTTCCTCTAGCTGCAAGTGCCTCATTTTAAAAAAAAATATGTTAAGAAGCTTAACCATCCTCAACTGAAAGTATTGAACCAGGGATAACAGAAATTTTAAGAGAATTGCAAATAATCATTATGGTTCGACACAAAACAACAAAATTAACCTAATCACTAGATCGCCAATCCAATCTAATGTTAGGAAACCCGATCAAAACATTTATCTAGTAAAATAACCAAGACAGGTAACTAGAGCTTCCACATTTTTATTCCTGGAATAAACGTCATATTGATCTTCCCATTTCACTGCCCATAAAGACTAAATGACACAGCAAAGTCCCAGCATAAACGCCATAGACCATAGTCCCAACATGAACCAAATAAACAGCTATAGTATATTAGTACCCAAAGGTAGCAACAGAAGCAACTGAAGAAGAAAAATATTTTATAAGAAGAGTTTAAGCCACACGAGCCACGATACACAGAAACTATTCTGGTATTTTAGAACTCAGCACAAAGAAATCCAGATTCAACACAAAGAAATTCCAAAACTCAACACAGGCAGTATTCAACACAAAGAAATTCCAGAACTCAGCACAAGCAATATTCAACACAAAGAAATCCGCACTTTTTAGCCATATCAAATTTCTGGACAAATAATATTAATCGATTTTGTTCTTTCAAATTTCTGACAGTCACAATAACAGATTTACAAAACCAAAATTTAATTCTTCAGCACCAATAGACAACCAAAGAAGAATCATCCGTAAATTCCGTAAATTCGTGAATGCGTAAACAATCTTAAGAACATAAAATGAAAAACAAGAAATCAAGAAAACAAGAACACATAGATGTAACGTGGTTCAACCAAGATTGGTCTACATCCACGGCCAAACTCAGTCAAGAGATTTTACTATCACACGAAGAAAAGAAACAGCGTAATTGCTGGATTTCACCGAGAAGGTGTTGATAATCCGAGACCTAAAACCTCGTGAATCGGGACCGATCGATTCACGGGCTTCTCCATGAGCCATCGACCAAACTCCACCATGGAACATATGAGATTGATTCCGCCTTGCTGATTCCGAGGCGGTGCAACGATCCGGAGCGAACGCGCCGAGAGAGTCGGTCCAGCCCGCTGATGAGAGGAGAGAGTCGAACACGCGAGATATCCGGGCGAGACCCACTAATTTGGGGCGGTTAAAAACCAAGACAAAAATAACTCACCTTCACTACTTCATTCCCGCTTAGCCGCCTCCCAACATCTACCAACGCCGCACTTCACTAATTTTGTCCAAAATTAGTCTAACTCTCCTGTCGTACACTAAACACCTACCTAAGAGTTTATTACAATACTCTTATACAAATCATGATTACAACTATTTTGTTCTAATATATTTACAAATGAATATTAAGGCCACATGTCTGGGCCTTCTTTACAATTACTGATGAGCGCCGTCCAACGGTGTCTGGTCCCGCATCCGAATGTTTTGATAAGGGTGAGTCACTTCAAAAGAGATAACTCGCGCAGGCTAATTTCACCTAGTCAAGACATGTCACATTCACACACTCACCACAATCATTCCATGTAAAATGTAATTTCTACCATGGAATCCTACATGCCATGAAATGAGATGTGACTCAATCATGTACCATGCCCCAAGTCCTCACCGACTCCCTTCACACAATGCACATGCCAATGTGTGGTAAACCATCATTGATGTTCTCATCCAATGATCATTTTCCAAAACAAAATTCTTTTGTTTTATAAACCAAAACCCATTGGATATTGTACCTCAAATGATCTTTTTATTAACAAAACATGTGTCTTTCTGCTGGTAGGCGACCTCGAGGTCTCAATCGCAGTGCTTCGTGACGCCTTCCCACACTTTTCATAGGCTTTCACCGCTGACACATATATATAACCAAAAAATATCGGCCACCCGAGGGGGTATCTATCCCTGCTTGTTACTACCCGACACAAGTTTTCATGCTCATGGTCACGGATCACGAACGTCGCTCAACTAAGACACAACTCACTCATCAACCACCAAGGACGGTGTGTGACACATTATTTCATACTTCTTTTTTGTGAACAAATAAGAACCTCGCTAAACTTCGTTCAACGAATCGAGACCACTCATCAACCACCAAGGATGGTGTGTGATGGCAGTATGCACTTACATCCATTCAATGCGATGTCTCCGTGCATATGCAATGTATGCGCCATTGCCTATTTGTACTATGTCACATATATGATGAATGCTATATGGATAATTTTATCAAACATGCATATCACCAATGCATTCTGGGCAATTATATCAAACCTATATATAATTTCCCTACATTAACTCATTCATGTCAATGTATCACACAAGCACATATCAACATCACATACAAATCATTACTCAGTCAAGTAATGAAGCACTTTATCCTGTAGGCTAAATTACGACATAACATGTTCACAAATAGCCTACAACATGCTATGTAGTAGCCATGTCTACACATACAATCATCACATGTCAATATATTAATACACATATCAACATTTCATCAAACAAGCATGTCATGCCATGCAATTAGTACACTTGGTGTTATGATCAAAATTTCAGAAATAATGTGAGCACCAAATGCCAATCACTAGCATATGGTTAGATTCTAAACTCAAAGATCTTTTCATAGGGTCCAAGAACACACGAATCAGAGTTCAAACGAGAAAAATATGGTCATCCGGTTGGGCAGACACTCAGAGCCACACTATTGCTACAATCCACGCAATACTGCGCTCCAAGGGTCAGAGGAGACATTTCGGGAAACTTTTGTAAATGCAATTTTTCAACCCAAATTCCGCTCTCCGTAAGTAGCGCCCTTAAACCGGCTACAAACTTGTCCCATGCCATTAACATGGCACAACATGGTTCCAAATCGCCAAAACAAGTAGCCCAAAGGCTAGAAGTAAACCAAAGTAGAAAGAATCTCTACCTCTCGAAGCGTAGCCCCTCATCGAATCTTCGGACTTTACTCCTTAATCAAACGAGTTCCGACCGTTGGAACGCCGACTTCCTTTTCTCCCTCATTCTCTCTCCCTTTCTTCTCCTTCCCTCTCTCTTTCTTTCTTCTCTTTCTTTCCTTTCTCTCTCTTTTCTTTTCTCTCTTTCTTTCCTTTCTCTCTCTTTTCTTTTTCTCTTTCTTTTCTCTCTTTCTTTTCTTCTTGGATGCCCTTCACCCGAATTGATTTCCTCCATTTTACAGTAGTCTATCAAGCATGCATGTGGACACAAGATCTGCTCCAGCATGCCTAAGCATGGCTTGCCATGCATGTGTCACCCAACATCCGTTGCCTAGAAAAACGTGAAATTCCGATTGTCTTGGAATTCAACGAAATTCGCATGGGTAACTAGATTTCGCAAGACGAAGTCAGTGGTGAGGTCCGTTTCGTCATCTTCAAATTTACCCGGGTTATATAGTTTTACAATTAAAACTGAAACTGTAGTCACTGATTACGACTTTAACGTTATTTAATTAGGGCGCACTCTCTTCTCACTTTCTTCCTATCCTTTCCAATAGCGATCGTTAGTGGATTTTTTATGGTGATTCTTGCTTTGCTCCAACTAAATACTTCCTCCGATCGTTGAAGTTATACTCACAAAGAAAAGTGATTTCTCCTTCTATTATTGTGGCTTTTTTTATGTCAGGAACTGCTGCTGGCAAGTTTTTTCTCCTCCAAAATATGATTTGTTGCATTATCTGCTTTGGCCGGAAATTCTAAAATATACTTGTAGGTGCTTTCAAGTTGATGATTGTTGATATATTTTTCTAGCTTGTAATTTGTTTGTTTGGTTTTACTCACTTAAAATACATCAGTCATGACATTATAATTTATCTTGTTAAGTACTTCCATATCAACTATATTAGAAACTATTTATGCAGGTTTTTTTTATTGATTCTCATTTCTTTATATTTGGTGTGTTGGAAGTTTGATAAAAAAATTTTTTTTGGTGTGTTGGAAGTGTGTACTACTTAGGTGGTTATGAACTGATCTCTCTTGAATTGAGAGTTTGTGTAAAACCCCAATCTTATTGAATGTTATAATGGTAGTTGTTGAACTGACAGGTCAAAATGATAGAAGCGGTAGTAGATTAGAATTTAGAACGCCGACGTCATCGGGCATAAAGAAATTTTTCGAAATTTTCACCGATGCCATAATGAATAGTAATTCTTCTTATTATATCCGGATGGAGGGGTTGCAGAGGAATTTTTAAGAAATTTCAGTTCCTATGACTTTGAACTGATATTTAGAAGAGAATTGGAGATTTAAGTGGATAGTTTCTAGGCGATCCGAACGTAATTCGAATAATAATACGCTATTGTCCGGATTTATGATTTTAACGATTTTAAATCCTATTTCGGTGATTTCAGAGCCTGGAATCCACTGTGAAGGATTTAATTAGAATATTTAATGTTCAATTTTAAGTTTAGACGACCATAGAATATTTTTGACGTTAATCTAGATAAAAGCAAAAGATAAGGCTAAAATGAATAAAATATGATATAAGGGAGATATTTTCAGAGAGCCAATCAAAACCTTTCTTAATGGCTAAGCATGATTAAAATAATAGGTTAGTGGTTTACCTCATGAGAATGACCAATGAAATTCTGGACTCAAGTGCAATTTTAGCAAGTCAGGTGGGTCAAAAGATAAATTTAAGAAAATGAATTGGCTTAAAAGAGGAGAGCTCTACCATACCCATGAGAAAAGAGAGAAGCAAAGAGGAGAAAAGAAAGGAAAGAAAAGAGAAGGAAGAAAAATGTGTTGGCTAAGGCGGAGCAGCAGGAGATGTGATTTTTCCTTCTCCTTCAAGCTCTTAAGTGATCTCCAAGTATCAAGAAAGAGAAGTCGGCGAAAACCAAGAAACAAGTAAGTTCCATTGGTGGGAAAGTTGGATTTTGATGTTTTTCATGCCTCAATGCCTTAGATTTTCTTGTATGGATGTTAAATTAGTGGTATTTAAGGTCGAATGATGATTTTGATATAAATTGAGAAAGAAATGATTAGGGTTAGGTTTTGAAAATAAAGTGAGTGATTTGTTAGGTTTGATAGAATTTTGTGTGATATGTTGAAATTGGTTAGGATTAGTGAAATTGAGGATAAGACATTAGATCGAGTAATTAAAGCTCAAGCAAAACTAAGAACAAAATTGAATATGGCTTTGTGCATGTTTCGGCCAAAATGGAAAGAATAGAAGTCAAGGGTAGTTTGGTAATTTCCATGTGTTTTAGGGTGAATATTAACTCTAGAAATGCATTGGAATTGGTTAGAAAAGAAAAGGATTTGAATTGAGGGCATTAAGGTCATTTTGTAAAGTAAAGGGTATTTTGGTCATTTCCTTAGTTATTTATTTTTTTAAGTGTGGTTAAATGGGATTAAAGTGAATGTGATGTGATTGGGTGAAAATGAATGTGTATGGTGGATTAAAATGGAAGTTATGGTTAATGTTTAATTGTGGTTTTTCTTGAAAAAGGTGAAAAGGACGGGAAACGGGAATTCGACATGAAGCAAGCGGGATTGAGCGGTGAACAGTGAGTGTAAAACTGATGTTTTGAAAATTAAGTTTTAAAAGTGAACGATTTTAATGTTAAAATGAAAAGTTTAATGTAAATGTTTATATATGTATATTAATACAATGTAGTAAATGTTATATGTTATTAGTATATATGTATGTTTATCTACTCTAAATATATGTATTTATATTAAATTATATGTATGCATATGTTAAGGCATTATGGAAGGTTAAAATGAAAAGGATGCATATGTATATTTGCGATATATGTGTTTTCTTTCAAGGATAAAGTAAAGGATTTAAATGGATTTATAAATGTATTTTGAATAAATGTTTTGATCGGGATGGTTACCCTAACTCCTATATGATCAAGATGACCGAGAATACGAGGTACCTTAAGCTGTAAGGATTTAGAGGAAAGTTATAGGTTACAATGAGAGGGAGGGAAATAGATTTTAGCGTAATATTATCCTTACACATGATAGCAAAAAGGTGATCTGAACTCCTATGCAAGGCGTGAGTTTCTCCACAAACAGTGGTTATGACTGATCGAGACCGCCCTCACCGTCGCATTCGAAATCGCTCGTGTGTTTACCCCCTAGGTTCCATTAGAAAGAAAGTTTAAAGTATAAATTGATTTTTAATTGAATAAGTATTCATTACTTTGATATATACCTAAATGTCAGTTTAAATGAAAATGTACACTCACTGAGCTCCTTTAGCTCACTCTTTTCCGTATGTTTCAAAACATTTTCAGAACCCGAGACAAGTTCACGATAGAGACTCACAAGAAGGAGTCGAGCCATCGAGGAGACGGTACGCCCCGGTGACGCATTGTATATATTTTGGCACAGTATGCTTGAATATTTTTTGTCATGTATAAATGTATATATGTATATATATTTTGAAAAGGAACCACGCGGGCTTTGATCTCGACGAGGTACGAGGCGGCCCGCTTTTAAGTCCCATTTCAAGCCTAATCTTATAAAATTGCATGGAATCAAGAAGTTTTGAAATGTTTTGACGACATGGGATAAATGTATATATGTGTATATATCAGGCTTCGACGAGTCGTGGGATGAGGAGTCCGAAACGTGTTGAGAATGTGTTTTTAAATGTTTTCACAGGTTTTTGTAAATTTGGGAAAGTCCAAAAAACAGAGGAAACTCTGGCCGATTTTTCTGAAAAATCTAAGTGTTTGAAAAAGAAAAAAAGAAAAGAAAAAAAAAAGAAAATTTTTTTACCACTTCGCCTCCGCATTATTTGCTAAAGATATGTTAAGGATTGTAAATGGGTTCGCTCCATGGATTTTATTTGATTGTTTTAAGGAAAAGTTTCTATATATCCGCTGAGTGCCGTATATGTCCCTGCCTACGAAATAATCCGTATGGGGATCTTTCAAAGATGGTATCGTAGTCAAGGTTTCAAATGTTATAAAGATTTGAAAATTTTATTTTTATATGATTGTTTGAATGTTTTATTTTAAATGTATAAATTATTTATGTTATTTAAAATCATATATGCATCAGATGACATATTAAATTTTTAATTCATTAAAATGCTGCCGAGGGCCGACCCGCCATCGTGAGAGCCCCCGAGGCATTAATACCACCACCCGAGGAACATGTTGATTTAAATCACAGACGTGCTCCTCCACCCACTCGTACATAGTGAACTCTATGCCTCAGAGCCACCACAGACAGAGTCGCCACCACCTCCTGAGGTTGTGGGAGGACAGATACCTTTAGAGCAGATGGTCGCCTTACCATCAGATACGACAAATTTCGAGCCGGGAGTAGCTTCTATAGAGAGGGGGCGAAAGCTGTGGGCACTAACTATGATGATCGGGAGACCCAAAAGGCTTCACGTGTTGAGGGAAATGAGCTGTCTACCAGCGATGCAAAGGTACGCATGAGCAGACGGTCACTTTTTCTCGCCTTCTCCCTACTAGGACGTAGCGTTGGAGCGGTGAGGCCGCAGGAGATGCCTGCAGGGAGGTTCAGCGGCGCTTCAAGGAAGAGCTTACAGAGCAAGTTTATTCCACGCACTACAGATGCTGGTTACCGTGGAGTTCTTTAGCCGGAGTGGATACTTCGTGACGTGACATTATGAGCGAGTTTTTCTCAGCTCGTCAGACATGTTCCATTTATCGCGACGATTTGCTTCAAGACCAAGAGGTTTCCACAGTCTAGTCCAGATTGTGACCACGTGAAGGCCGACAAACACACACACGTACCCGCCAGTAGCAGAGGCCAGCTGGGTGGCCGAGAGGAGCACGTGGTTGAAATCCCAGCTACGCCCCGCCCGCGACGTAAACTGAAAGGGTCGACGCGGTCTGTGGAGGTTCCAGTAAGGTACCCAAGAGAGGAGGAAAGACACAAATGGGACCTGGCAAGAGTCTGGCCAAGGGGCACGCCTAGCCAGGTTTAGTGAGGCTACGCATTGTAGCTCCAAGGGTCCAAAGCCGCAGTGTGCTCAAGGTGGAAGAACCATTATGGTGAGTAAGATCGGGCACGCATGGGGCTGCTTTGGGTGCGACAACCGGACACTTCTCCACATGAGTACCCAATGCATAGCTTCCTAAGTGGTGGATCGGGGAGGGATGTGATGGGACAAGGGGCTCACTAGCAGAGGTTAGGTCGAGTCGAGAGGGGCTCCAGGCAGAGGCCCCACTACATTTACTAGACCTGGAGGACCAGCAGGTAGAGGTCAACCATCCAGAGGACAGATGGGATGATTCGCACACAAGCTGTGGTGTCATAGCCACCCAACAGAGGCGCATGTGCACTTCAGAGGTCATGACAGGTACTATCCAAGTTTTTGGTAGTGATGCTTATGTCTTGATAGATCCAGGTGCTACTTCACTGCTTATTTCTCGCGAATTTATCGCACAAGGAATATGTGAGATACAACCCAGATCAGAGTATGGTAGTCTCCCTTCCTACAGGAGATCTAATTATAAGCAGATGTGAGTATACATGGGTTGTAGAGTGATCATTGAGGGTCATGAGTTTAGGGGCCAATTTGCATTGTTGGACCGTGACTTCGATGTGATATTAGGGATGGACCGGTTGTCACATCGCTTCACCATGGATCGCTTCTCAGAAAGAAGTTGTTATGTGTAATCGGGAACCAGAGATTACTTTTTGTGGGGTAAGGAAGATATTGTCCTCGAGTATGATGTCTGTGATGATGGCTGGGAAGATGCTTCGAAAGTCATATTCGGGGTATCTAGCCTATGCAATTGAGGTGAGAGATGATGATATAAGATTGGAAGACATTCCTAAGAGGTCGAGAATTTCTGATGTATTCTCGCATGATCTTCCGTGATTACCTCGTACAGATTGATTTTCGGGACGAGTTAGCCCCCGACGTGAACCGATTTCGAGAGCGCCCTACAGAATGGCCCTTGTAGAATTGAAAGAACTTAAGCTGCAGATGTAAGAAACGGTCAACAAGGGGTTCGTCAGACCGAGCACGTCTCCTTGGGGAGCACCGATTTTATTTGTGAAGAAGAAGGACGGAAGCATGCAATTATGTATTGATTATAGAGAATTGAATAAGGTAACAATACGTAATCAGTATCCGCTTCCGAGGATTGATGATCTCTTTGATCAGTTACAGGGAGCTAAGGTATTCTCCAAGATTATTCGAGAGGTTAGGGCTATCATCGCTTGAGAATTCATGACGAGGATGTTCCCAAGACAACATTCGTAACACGGACGGCATTTTCGAAGTTTCTAGTCATGCCATTCGACTTACGAATGCCTCGTACCGCTTTTATGATCTTTGCGAACAGGATTTTCAGTCTTACTTAGATCAGGCTTGTTATCGTGTTTATCGACGATATACTGGCGCCTCTATACCCACCCAACCGCGGCTGATCCAACCGAGTCCTGATGCCACTAAAATCACTCAAAATCATCAAAATTATATCTTCATGGGTTGGCATTTAAATCGGCAAGCCCATAAACATTTATATTTAACAAAATACATTTACAATGAAGGCATTCAAGCCTTTTCAAAATGATTTACTAAAATAGATGTTCAATATTCAAATTGTTTATACAAAATATCCATATCAAAAAGAACACATGAAATGAGTGCACATAAGTCTATATTACCCGAGATTTCTTTCTTTATGACTCGACGCTCCTCGATCTTGGGTCCGCTATCGATCACTATCTATCACTCGGTACATGCGCATTGGTAAAACAATACGCTAAGCATTTTCATGCTTAGTGGTTCTATACAACCATTCTCGCTCCAAATTTCAACCAATTCATGCAATTTAATAACTGTAACTTTCAATCATTCGATGATCAAATATAAATACAATACATATACTTTGTTATATATATATTAATAAATTATAGCTTCATTGATCATCCCATAAATATATTTTTCATAATCAATACTTCACAATCTCAAATCAATTCAAATATGCTCACAAATTCAATCTCACTCGACATTCAATTCAATTCTGGAAAATCAATTCCGCTTATGCCAATCCAATCGCTGCGCCAATCAATTCGCTTATGCCCTTAACAAATTTAATCTATGTCTTCGATATACGTGATATCGAAATAATGCACGATCCTACCGGGTCAGCAGCCAGATCACATGGTTTTATAACGCCGCACGTCTCCGCTGGTCAGCTGACCGTTATAAATAATCAAATAGGTGAACACTACCGAGCACGGTTCATTGGCCGCAGATCGTGGAGTGACACATCAATAGTTCGCAAGATTAAGTATTCGAATCTCTATCGGGTATACCAATTCATCCTAATGCTAAATAAATCCACATTCTATTAAGGGCGCTCGTAAATCCTTTATAGCAAAATATAGTAAAATATGTACGCTTGTATAAACAGTTTATTTTCAATAATCATGAAATTTTTATATGCAAACATTTCACAATCACTTTTCAAATCAATTAAATCAATTCAAATATGCTTAACAAACATGCAAAACTTGAAATGAGAATAGATTTAGAAGGACAAACATTTCAAACTTGAAATGAGAATAGATTTAGAAGAACAAACCTAAAAATCTTTGCACTTTGGATTCCAATCCTTGAATCTCAATCACGCTACTTCTCCGTTACCCCTATTCCAAACCAACCATTAAAGAATAATATTATTCATGCCATCATAGTAGTTTTGGTTAGGATTGATTTTCGGAGGTTAGTATGAGTTCCAATTTAAACAAGCTTATATAGATGGATACTTGACTCAATGGGCTTCCATAAAGTCAAAGATCAATCAATCGCAGTTCGGACGGTATGAGTTATGACCTTCCGTTCGAGGTCATACACAACAAACTCGAACCGACGAGCTGACCTGACCTGGACGAGCTCAATCTATCACCTTGGTCAAACATCTTCTATTATCATCAGGCATATGAATGTATTCTTGACTCAATGGTCTTTCCATAGAGTCCAAGAACACCCGAATCGGAGTTCAAACGAAGGAGATATGACCTTCCTCGGTCGAGGTCAGCGCGCTGTCAACCCCGACGAGTCGGCCTGAACTCGGGACGAAATGACCGGGAAGTGACGAGCCCAGTCTAAAACTCGGTCTGATATATAATACCTCTCAGGCATATGGATGGATTCTTGACTCAATGGGATTTCCAAAGATACAAAGAACACCCAAATCGGAGTTCAAACGATGAGATATGGCCTTCCAAGTCGGGAGGTCACGCGTAATAACCCCGACGAACCGAGCTCTTCAGACCCGGATGACTCCTACAGATCTCGATGACCCCTACAGACTGACGACTTTACAGATCTCGACAACCCCACAGACGATTCCCATAAAGACTGACGACCCCACAGACGACCTCTATGGCTGACTCGCACCCAACCCATTTGACTATTCAGAGTAAAAAGACCATAACTTGGTCTGGCTGTGAGTCCTAATTGAGAAATTCAAACCCTAACATCAATTTAATCGATAGAAGAATTTACTTAGAAGGACGCACTACCAAATTCCCTTCACTTCATACCCAAAAATCAGCTCTAAGGTTCAAGGTCGCGCGACTACCACAATGTGCAGCCTTCCCATATTTAAAAATGCAAACCAAACATTCCCTTTAAGGCAAGATAACCAATCTAACATTCCTGCGTAGAAAATGGCCAAGAAGAGAAGACCTACCTCCCGGATGTTGTCGAAACTCTCCGCTTACTTCGCCTCTACTGCAAATTCTCTCTCATTACCTGAAGGACTTTCCTCTTGTCGCCCGGGACCTATGGCCCGATCGTTGGGAAATCTAGAGAGAAGTGAGCTTCACTCAAAATACCTCCATTTTCTCTCGCTTTCTTTCTTACTGATCACTCTAAATCGTATTTTAAAAAAGGAGGAAACTTCCTCCCACTTTCCTACATGCCACATGCCCTTCCTGATTTTTTTTTCTTCTTTTTTCTTATTTCTTTTTATATTTAGTCCCTCCATTTCTCTATTATTTTCATTTAAGTCTCCTATTTTCACTTAGACATATAAACTTATTTACACCGACCCCAGTCCCCATTTTTCACTTCCATATTTTTCTTTTCTTTACTTGGGTTTATTTCCGCATTCAATAATCATTTAATCAATATTCGTCTCACACCCTTAAAATACCTGCTGACTCCAATTATATCTTAATATAATAAATTTATTATAAAAATTCCAGGTATTTTTGTATGCTACAATACCGATCTATTCGGCAAAGGGAGAAGAACATGCAAAGCACTGAGGATAGTCCCCCAAACATCATGAACATTCGCTATATGCCAAACCCGCAAGTGTCGGGCTTTGCTCGACGCGCGTCACCTGGGACACACATAGTTTTTGGCAGAGGGGTCTCAAAGGATCTGGCAGGCGTCGGTTATATTGATCAAAACTCCTACAAGTGTTACGAGATAAGGAGTTTTCGGATTTTAAGTGTGGTATTACCGTGAAGTTCGCTGAGGATTTTCAATAGCTACACCTTGACTAGACCTATTATGAAAGAGGAACCGCTTATGGTCGTGAGGTCATTCACAGAAAGTTTCATGAACCGAAAAGGAGATTGACTCGTACCCAATACTTACACTTCCATCGGGTATGTGATGGCTACAGTTGTATTGTGATGCTCTCTGTGCAAGGCCTAGGTTATGTGTTAATGCGCACGATTGCTGTGATTGCATATGCTCTAGGCAATTGAAGAAGCATGAGCAGAATTATCCTACACACGACTGAGTTAGCAAAATGTAGTATTTGCCGCGATATGGAGGCATTACTTATAAGGGAGTGCCCAGAGGGATTTTTACGGATCATAAGAGCTTGGCAAGATTTGTTTACGTTGCATGAACCGAACATGAGACAGAGGAGATGGATCGAACTGATCAAGGATTATGAATGTACCATTGAATATCATCCTCGAAAGGCGAACTAGGTAGCGGGATGTTTCCAATAGGAGACCCATGAGTTCCGTTATCGCACTTCGAGGGTCGGCATCTTCCCGACTCATAGAATTGAGGACTTTGTGAGACTGAACTCATTTATCTCGGGAGCACCGTTAGCCACATTTCACGCACGTCCCGTATCGGGAGCAGACGTAATTGTAGAAATTTCGATCTGCGATCCACAGATAGTGAAGTCGAGGTGAAGTAGAAGTCCGCAACGAGGAGATTTGTCATCAGAGAGGATGGTACCGTGGTCATGGACAAAGGTTGTGTGTACCGGATGCGTGGAGCAGGAGAGATTATGGAGGAAGCTCATTCCTCCGCTTTATTCATGCATCCTGAAGCAATAAAGATGTATCATACTCCTAAAGGAACACTCACTGTGGAAGGTAATGTAAGAGATATCAGTTCGCTCTCCGTGATGTCTCATGTCGCCAGGAAAGTCGAACACGAAGCCTCGGGCAGACTATTACAAATACCCCGATTCCTCGTTGAAATTTGGGAGAGAATCATCATGGATTTTGTGGTAGACTCAATGCCAGTCGAAGTGGTCACGATATCGATACGGGTGATCGACAGATCGAATAAATCAGCCCATTTCCTACCCATCGTGAATGCGGATTCCTTGACAAGTCGCCCAATTATACGCTAAAGAGATTATCACCGCATGGTACGCCGCTCCATTGTTTCGCATGAGATCCCGTTTACCTCACGGTTTCGCCCGCTTTACGTAGACGCCTCAGACTAGACTACATTTCAAGACGGCTTTCATCCACAGACTGATGGCCAATCCGAGAGGACTATACAGACTAGAGGATATGCTAGGCATGTGTTGGTGGAGTTTAGAGGGAGTCGGGACACTCATCTACCCCGATGTGATTTCGCATACACAACGCGCACGCGCATTGGTATGGCCCCTTATGAGCTTATGAGGCTCTTATGGACGTGGACATGTCGAACTCAAGTCCTGGCTGACGAGGTAGGTGAAAGGAAATTAGCAGGTCCTAGATTGTCCTCGCGACTTGTGATAAGGTCAAGGTTAGTAAGGGATAGACTAAAATTGCACAAAAACAGACGTAAAAGTTATGCGACAATCGGCCGTAGGGACCTAGAGCTCGGTGATATGGTATTTTGAGGATTTCCCCATGGAAGGGCGCACTAAGATTCTGGAAACGAAAGTCGAGTCCACTCGTGATATCGGGCCATACGTAATTGCTGAAAGTGATCGGGAAGTCGGCACATCGATCGAGCCGCACCGACTCGATCGCATTCACGATGTTTTCCATGTTTCTATGCTCCGCAGGTACATACCAGACCCTTCACATGTATTGACAGAGCAATCAGTGGAAATACAGGAGAACTTGACATACGAAGAGGAACCAATGCAGATCCTCGACCGTCGAGCAAAGTTCTCGCGCTTAACAAGACTATTCCGCTGTGAAGGTATTGTGGAGGAGTCATACAAGAGGAAGCCACATGGGAGCATGAGGAGCGATGAAGAGGCATTACCCTCATCTCTTTGATGGTGTATCGTATCGTTTGCACTTCGAGGATCGAAATTTTATAAGAGGCATTGTAAACCCAACCTTATTGAATGTTATAATTCGTAGTTGGCTGAACTGATTAGAGGTCAAATGATAGAAGCGAGGGTAGATTAGAGTTTAGAACGCTCAGGACGTCATTTGGGCATAAAGTGAAATTTTTCTAAAATTTTCACCGGATGCCCTAATAAATAGTAATTCTTCTTATTATATCCGGATGGAGGGGTTTGTAGAGGAATTTTTAAGAAATTTCAGTTCCTATGACTTTGAAATGATATTTAGAAGAGAATTGGAGATTTAAGTGAATAGTGATTTCCGGACTGAAAGTCGAAGCCTGCGCTAAAATTTTTCGGAAATTGAGCCGAAAATACGAAAATGTCCGGAATTAATCATAGAGTCTAACGAAACTGAAACGGAGTGAAACTGAGTCCGCTTGATAGTTTCCAGCATCCAACGTAATCCTGATAATAATACGCTATTGTCCGGATTTCCGATTTTAACGATTTTAACCGATTTCGTGATTCGAGCCTGAATCCATCAGGAAGGATTTAATTAGAATATTTCATGTTCAATTTAAGTTTAGACGACCATAGAATATTTTTGACGCTTAATTCGTATAAAGATAAGGCTAAATGAATAAAATATGATATAAGGGAGCATTTTCTGTGAGAGCCAATCAAAACCTTTCTTAATGGCTAAGTTATGATTAAAATAATAGGTTAGTGGCTTGGCCTCATGAGAATTCAATTCAAACGGCATTCTCGACCGGGCGCAATTTTAGCAAGTCAGGTGGGTTAAAATATAAATTTAAGAAAATGAAATTGGCCTCGGGTGAGAGCTCGCCATACCCATGAGAAAAGATGATTCGTACACAAGAGGCTGGCAGAATCAACAAATTTGTATCCTAGGGCGCTCCCATCGCCGTAGCGAGGCTACCGCAGATAGCGGTCTAGGGTCGAACACCTGACGGGTTTTCTTCGTGAAATGAGAAGTGCATGAGTTGAAAATGGTATTTCTCTTCGATTTTGGTTTTGTTCAAAAAACAAGGCTGGATATTGTAACCGCATATAAATTAAAGGAAAATTTAGAAAATAAGACCCTTGAAGTCTTCAGGGTCACCGGATTGATTTTTAAGGTGTATTCATGCCTCAGTTTGTTTCTCTGGCTGGGATAATGACCTATAGTCATTTCAAACCTGACTCCTCGACTGGGCACTAAAACCTAAACCCTAAATTACCCTCATGAGATATGACATTCAAGGAGCATTCAAGGTCCCTAACAAGCAGTATATGGCCTCAAGAGCAACCTACTCGTGAACTAATAAATGAGACAACTAAGCGAACACGTTGATCTAAGATTACAACCATCAGAACCACAAAGCTTAAGCAATACACATCAAGCGAGGTCGATCTAGGAGGTTTCAACCTAGGTGAGATGCAGGAGCTTAAATGCTCATAAATGCAAGCAGGATAAACGAGAGGGCATGAAAACTTACTCCAAACCTCCACCTGACCCTCCCTCTTCATGAAAGGCTTTAGCTACATACCTTGGTTTGTCATCACCAAGGTATGTTTGGTTGCCGAGAAAATGAAAGAAAATTAAAGAAAATGAAGAGAGAAGAAGAGAAGCAGGAGAACTGGAAAAAAACAAAAACACTGTAACTGAAAGATTGATTGAGCCTCCCCGATTTGATACAATGCAGAGGCTTATATAGCCTTACAAAATGTGTGAAATACCAAAATAACCAATATAATAAGATTACATTGAGGACAAAATGGGAATTATACAAAACGGGGTCTTTTGGATCAAAATGAGAGGGCAACCAATTTCGCTATCATAGCTAAATTTCGCTATCATAGCGAAAATCTGAGGCATAGCGAAAATTCAAATTTTCGCTATGCATAGTAATTTTTGCTATGATAGAAAATTTTCGCTATGATAGCGAAACAAGTATCATAGCAAACCCGTTAGGACGCCCCCAAACCTCGGGTCCGCTTGACTACCCGTCAACCTCGCACACAGCGATGCTCACACCCGACGCCACTTCGTAAAATCGCGCAGCCCTTTGTACTGAGCCTTACCCCCAATACGCACTGCATATCCTGTTCCAAACAATCCAATATATGCAATATATATCCAATATATCCAATCACATGAGTAATAATGACCACTCAAATTACAAACAATACTCAATATGCATACCAACTATGATCCAACTATATATCCCATAGTTACAAGAGTTACAACATTTTAATTAATAAACAATACATGTATTAAACTTAAAAGAGTTCTAATACATGTAAACATCAACAAAGCCACATTCTGGGCTTCTGAAGACTCACTCTAGGGATCGAACTGCTCTCGCGACGCCCCTTGTACCTGTAAAAAGGGGGTCCTGACGACGGGTGAGCTAAAGCCCGCAGGTAACGCCTCTAAGTGGGCTACTTCTCACCACCTAAGTGCAGCAAGAGAATGTTCCAAAATAAACATACATTCAAGCAAACGCATGATCCTACTGAATGTCTACACGACTAACTCGCATCCCGAGTCCTCACCGACTTCCTCACACTCGCCTAAGCCTTGTATGAAAATTATTGTTTTATTAGTGGACAACCCTTCCATATATATATCAACGGGCCGCTTCGACGATTGATATATTAATTGTTGCGGACTACCCTCCGATGAATATCAATTAGGCCAGTCTCGACGATTGATATTTTTAGTTTGTGGACTACCCGATAATTAATGTTTTAGACTACCCTCCGAACCATTTTCTAGACTATCTCATGCACTAACTCCTATACCCTAGGATGTTCCAAAGGCATATGGAATGTATAAAAGCAATTCCAATATAGTCTAATCTACATGTAAATATATAAACATGCATATATTTACAAAGCATTCAATTCACACAATCATGTCATGTAAATTTCCACATTTCCACATCAAAATTAGCTCCCTTGGGCTAATGATCACACACGAGTAATTTAATTTAAATCACTCGACCAAACACATTTTCACAAAAATATATTTTTAATCGTTTAATAGCTGAAACCCCTGGGCTGCTATTCCCGAAATTAATAAATCAACGGCTCACTTTAGAACTCACATTCTCGGCCATACCGGCCTCATTCCAATCAAAGCATGATTTATTTCACAATTTCATAATTCACTAACTCAAACAAATTTAAAGCATCTACTCTACGCACCTTGGCTCCAAAAATTCAGATCAATTCCTGGCCCCATGTTCGGGATCGACCAAACGGCCGTTCAAGCCTCAAACTAACCAAATGATAAAAAACACTTAAATGGGAATAAATCTGCCAGGAGAAACTCCATACCTTTGAAGCTCGATAAACTCTAATAAATCCGGTACCCACGCGAAGCCCTCTCCGCGTAGAGCATTTCTCCTTCTTGTCTCGAAGACCGCCGACGGTTGGATCGCTTGTATTCCTAGAGAGAAGTTCTCTCTCTCTCTAAAATCCTCTCAAAATGGGAGCCACTGGATCTCCAAAATGCATTTCACGTTTTTGCTTTCTCGCTACGACAAGACTACACTTTGTCTTAATGACTTATACCAAATCTCATACGACCATTACGTCTCTCTTTTACCAGATTTGATATTCAAATTTACCGTCATCCATTTTCATCATTTACCATACCACTTGCGGCACATGAGTACATGATATATGTGACTTTCAATGATCGAATCGCTTTTACGGCATCTCGAACTCGCGATGCCTTTAAAACGTGTCGACCCGACCGCTCTCGAATATTATGAAATTTTACGTGCTAACTAGATTTCGCTGGTGACCATTCCAACTGCGGAATCCGCTTCTTCATCCGAGATCTGTAGACTAATTACGTATTTTTAACCGAAATTACAATTTTGTAACCGAAATAACAATTTTGTAATCAAAATTACCATTTTGCCATTTTTCCAGAAATCGAAATTTCTCGGGTCTTACAACTGTGCATAGCGAAATTTCGCAGGGATTGTGAATTTTCTATGGTTCATGTAAATTTCGTAATCCTTGCGAAATTTTCTATGCCATAGCGAAAATCCCGCACTCCCCTCGCATTGCCTCCCGCATCAAGTTCAAATTCTCCATTTCTTCACCCACTTGACATTTCTTCAACCCTACCGATGCAATTGCCGAGAATTCATACGAACTTGGGTATATAGCTTTGAACTCGCTTGATTCATCGGTTCGCCTCCGTCTCACCTATCCAAGATGGAGAAGTGTTTGGCCCGCCGCAAAACTACTCAAAACACCTACAAAATGTTGTTAGTAACACAATAGACATCAATATGCCGCTGGGTTATTCGAATTATTAAACCTAAAAAGCCTAAATCTACGATGAATAGGCCTTAAAAGAGCACTTTTTAAGCACTAATCACACCCCCAATCTACACATTGCTAGTCCCTTAGCAATGAAAACTCACAACTAAGAAAAAGGGAGAACATGCAAATGTGTGCAAAAAGTATGTATGAACAAAAAGTGTGGGTATAGGTAATGCTCTTAGCTTCAAGGCAGGTCAAAGGTTGAGCCCGCATTAAAATCGCCTTTGAGAGACCGCATGCCATGCTGTATCAATTGCTGGGCAAAGTTCACCCAAGGGAATCAACCTCGAAGCTTCCACCGAGTGCTAAGTGTATAGGGGATCGGTTTGCATCAATAAAATAACTAACCATATTTCCTGCCAATGCTAATGCCTTAGAAGGGTGACTAACCAAAGTAGAATCGATTCCACTCTATTTCATACCTTTCTAAATTAATGTAGGATGTACGTCGAGAATTCAACCTCACCAAAGTCCATATAATGAGGATCCACCGATGACTCCCAACCAACTATGGTTTAGGGCATCAAGCCAAAAGGATCTTTCGACCACAAACTCTACAGACTTCACCCCGGACTCTGAATGATTTTGAATTTCAGCACCTACAACTCGCTAAACTCCACCCATCCACCTATGTAGCAAGCACTAAATCTGGCCATCCCGACCAAATGGGTTCAGTAAGTAATTCAGTTTTAAAGGTTTTCGCGCATATACCCCTGACCGTGCTCTGCTCAGGCCGAGTCACCTAGCTTTAATCAAACTCTCTTTCTTTTTTCTCTTTTTCTTTTAGACATATTGGTCTTCTTTATGGGGAACCGCAACCCACATGTGTGGTCACCTAAACTAAGGTTAGTTTTGCTTAAGTAAAAAGGGGGTCATGCCTCTTTAGCTCATTAATGAAAAACTGATAGCACCGGTGTGTGGCTGGGGCTCCCTGGAAGAGAAAGGGTAAGACCATGGGACTTCAACCGACCAACAATAGAGGCAGCATGGAACTAGGCTAACAAACACGATAACATGAAAAAAACAAAATTTCAACTTTTGGAAGAGACAAAACCACAAAATACGGGGTAAAAATGGTTACAAAAGTGCGTAAAAATGTAGTCAGATGGTATATTTCTATGTCAATATATTTCACAAAATTATCGCCTTTTCAAAAGAACCGTGTGGTACCCTCCAACTAAGATGAAACGAACGGGTTTGAAACTGTGGAGGGAATGGCATGGTTGAACAAGAGCACCGCACGCATCGCAATGTAGGAGAAATGAGATTTTCCCCGATCAAAACCCAACATTTCAAAACCAAAATCATGATAAGATAAGCTTGTAAATGCGAAATATTTGAAAAGAAAATAGGTAAAAGTAGTGGCACCACTAAACCCAAATTAAGATTTCTAAAATAATATAAAGTAAAAATTTCAATAAAATTTGAGTGGTCTCCGTGTGTTCTCGCAGAACCACTCCCGCCTGTGTGTAGCCATTGGATCTCAAGGAGGGTCCAGGAGGAGAAGCTCCTCCACGCATGCAAAGGGTGTGTGCCGCAGCTCATGCTCACCTTGCTGGGCAACTGTCTCCGTATAAAGTAATGATCAAGGCGGGAGGAATGGTGGATTCTTCATTAACCGCTTCTATCACTTCCATCAATTCTTCATTGCCAGTTAGTATCATGCCTTCCTACCCGTGTGCCACTCGTGCAAACTTCATCGACGGCTCCCCATCCTCACCGGCTTCGCTTGTTGCTCAAGTGGAAAATGTCAGCTCCAATGTCATGTTGCCAAATGTGAGCCGATGACCCCATTCCTAAGAATTGATAATGGCATTTGATGTGGCAAATGGCCTTCTAATATAACGGGCACTCGACAAGGCCCCCGCCACCGGCTCGTGTCGAGAACCACGAAATCCACCGGATAGTAGAACTTATCTACTTTTACCAACACATCCTCCACTATCCTTTTGGTATTTTCACTGAACGATCGGCTAAGGATAGGGTGATGTTGGTTGGTTTCGCCTCCTGAAACCTAGCCGCCTATACACTAAGTAATGTGGGCAAAGAGTCGACACTAGCACCCAAGTCTAACAAAGCGCTTTTGTCAATGCGGTGTTCCTCCAATGTTAATCGAGATAGTCGGGGTCCCCGACTTCAGATTTCACCATTGTCTCAAGATTGATGATGGAGCTAACTTGTTCGCTTACACGCCTTTATCAATGCCCAACCCCTTTGATCGTACGCAGATCTTTCAAAAACTTCGACAGCAGGACTTGCTCTGATGATGTCCAAAAGGGGCATGTCGACCTCTCACCCGCCAGACTTCTGTGGATGCCCGTCGTCGATGCCTCTTCGTTTCTGGGCTGGGTTGGGAAATGGAGGTGGCATGTAAAGGCTTCATTGAGTCCTCCCCAAGAAAAATGTGTCCCGGCTCCAATTTTTCCCTCTTTCTCTGCGTTTCCCTCAACAAAGCTGTGGGCATCGGGCCGATCAACCTCTTTTCCACTTCTTAAGGTAATGACGCTTGGATCGCATCCATTTTCGGGGGAGGTTCACCGAATAGCTCGCTCACGGACTCCTCGATTCGCAAAGGGCTTAGAAGGAACCCCGCCACACATTTGCCATTCTTGTTATGGATGCCTCGCAAGCCGTCAATTCTTCTAAGCATGCTACTTTCCAAATTCCATCTATTCTCTTGTTCAAGGAGCTTTACATTTTCAATTCTTTGCTCAACCGAGTATTGATGCCTTTGCTCCTCCACAAAATTTCCCACCACCTCGCTTCAGACCAAAATGGTCACTTCAACAAGAGATGAGGGGCGGGTGCTTGCCGATGTCGTGAAGTGGTGGTAGAATGCTTGCCGTGGCTCCCTGGGGGGGCGCTATATACAGGAGGCTGAGGTTTCAGAAAGGTTAGGTGACCTCCTCCAAATTGGGCTGTAAGGCTTACAGGAGCATTTGTTTGCGGCTCGTTTTGGGCTCCACCACATTTGCATCCTCTAATGGGGGTTTGGACATGGTTCTCTCTCTAGTGGTCAAAGGGATCGGCAAATAAACGCTTTTGACCTGCATAGCTTTCGCCAACGCCTGCAATCTCATGGACCCTTTCTAATTCCTCCAATCTTCTAGCCAAGGTAGATACCTTAGCTTTCACCTCCATATCTTCCTGAAGGGCATACATGCCTCCTCTTGGTTCACCGGTGGCTTGAATCGTCATTTCAGTTTGGCTCATCCCATCCCTTAGAGGTCTTGGCCACATAATTGAGGAAGTCCATTGCCTCATCAGGATTTTAACTCAAGAAATCTCCTCCACACATAGTTTCCAATAATCGTTTCATGGAAGGGGACATTTCATCATAAAAATGGTTCACCAGCATCCATGTATCAAACCCATGGTGTGGGTACGTGACCGACAGTTCCATAAATCTCTCCCAACACTGGTAGAACCTCTCACCATCATGAGCTGCAAATGTGTAAATTTGCCTCTTCAAGTTGTTCGTCTTATGAGCACTAAAGAATTTTTTTTAGAAATTCTGCCTGCAGCTCTCCCCAATTCCTTATGGTTCTGCCTTAATTATTTAGCCAAATTTCGCCATTCCTTGTGGTAAAAGTGAAAGGCTTTCAACTTGAGGAGCTCCATGTCCACTGCACCTTCTTTGAAAGTGGTGCATACTTCCTCAAACTCCCTTATGTGATTGTAAGGGTTTTCATTCTCCATGCCATGGAATGTTGGGAGTAGAGGCACCAAGTAAGGCTTCACTGCCACCTCCTCAGCAGGGGGAATTATGCATGAGGGTGCACTCACCCTAGGTGGGTGTATGTGATCCTCATGGATTGATATGCATCAGTCCCTAGGCACCGCCGGCTTTGTCGCTCCTCCCGGTGGAGGATCCATTCGAGCAATCGTGAGGATCAATTTCGAAGCCCCGTCTCGTAAGTGCCAGCCACCCTCTCAGTTTGCCCTGGGCAGTGTTCATCCCACCGCATAAACTCGCTTCGCACACTTACAATCACCAGAAAACAACCAAAATAAAACTAACAAAAGGGTTAAGGTTAGCTAAAATTAAAGCAAAGAAAAACTGAATGTACTGGAAAAATTTAAAATCCCCTGTAGTGAACTGCAAGTGGGAAAAAATGATAAAATCAAAAGGGAATGAGATTTTACCAAAACTCGCGGATATGAATCACAAGTTCAACAAATTTTCCTTATCTCACTACACCATCCCTAAGAACGACGCCATTTGATTCGCAAGGCTACGTTAGGCTATAAAGAATCAACAAAATTTGTATCCTAACCCACGCGTAGCGAGGCTAACAAGTAAAGATAATGTCTAGGGCCTAACACGGGATGGGTTTTCTTCGTGAAATGAGAAGTGCAGCTTGAGTTGAAAATGGTATTTTCGATTTTGGGTTTTGTTCAAAACAAGGTCGGATGGTTGTAAACTGCACATAAATTAAAGGAAAATTTAGAAAGAAGACCCTTGAAGTCTCGTCACCGGATTGGATTTTTAAGGTGTATTCATGCCCCTGGCTTGTTTCGCATTGGGATAATGACCTATAGTCATTTCCCTAAACCTGACCTCGCTCCGCACTAAACCTAAACCCTAAATTACCCCCCTCATGAGATATGGCATTCAGTGAGCATTCAAGTCCCTAACAGTGTGCATAATGGCTCAAAGAGGCAACCTACGACAACTACTGTGGAGACAACTATGGATGACGCGGATCTAAGATTACAACCACCGTGAACCACAAAGCTCGCAATACACATCGATGCGACGTGTTTCACTCCACATGTACCCGACACGCTGTACGACAGAGATGATGGGAATGAATGGCATAGATTAAGCCATGTGTCAAAAATCCAAAACTTAAGGACACAAATTGAATTTTTGAAAAGTTTAAGTGAATATGACAAAAAGGGAATAACTTTCTTCTTCATTTGGAAGCACAAAATGTGTAGTAGGTGTGGGTTTGAGATTTTAGAGAAAGAAAGAGTGACTTCTCTCTAGATTTCCCGGTGTTCGACAGTTGGTTCTCCTCGGAGCAAGAAGCAAAGTTGTTCTACGCGGCAAGGGCTACTCATGGTGGGCACCGATTTTATGGAGTTTTACAACTAAAAATAGGGATCTTTCCTACTTGTTTATTCGCTAAGAGCCATTTTATGGACGGGATTTGTCGGAGTCTGGAATACTATGTGTTATCGGTCTCAAACTCTTTGAACCGAAAGAAATCCTAGTGGCCATGAATGCTGTCGACCGAGGGTTTCTCGTTCACGCGATTGGTCAGGTGATTTTCGTGGTTGTCAAGTGATTTAAAATGAATTGTTTGATTTGTTAATTAGCCCATGTGAGCTAATTTTGGTGTTATTGTTGTAAATTGAATAACATGAATTGTGTGATTTAATTTTGTTAATATATACATGTAAAATATATTAGCATGAATTGTGTGGAAATGGCATAATGCATTCCATATGCACCGGGGCACCCTAAATGGTGTGTGAGGTAATGATATGAAAGAAATCGGAAGAAAAGTGAAAACGACAGAAAGGAATTTCAAGGAAGATTTTCCAAAGAATTGCCTTGGAGTGGTCCACTGGCCATCTCGGAGGACTCCATGACTGCTCGAAAATTATCCAAAGAATTCGCTGAGGGTAGTCCAATATATTTACCGAACTTAGTTACAGGTTTTCAAGAACAAAAAGCTTTTGTTTTGAAAACTGTATTTTTGCTCGCATTTGACTTAGGCATGTGTAAGAGAGTCGGTGAGGACTCGAGACATGGGATTGGGCATGTAGACATTCAAGTAGGATCATAAATTTGTTTGACGCTGATCGGCTGCTACGACATGCACTTAGGGGCGGGGGAGAACCCATAGGAGATTATTTACCATCGGGCTTTGCCTCACCTGGCCGAGGGATCACTATTTCAGTACAAGCAAAGGTATGAGGACGGCGCCAAGAGGCCGGCTTTAGAAGAAAGCCGGATTGTGGCTTTGGTATTCATTTTGTATAACATGTATTAAAACTTTAAATTTCATATATGTTTCGTTAAGAGTAATGTAATAACACTCTGAACTATTGTGATAGAAGCTGATATATTTTACTTAGTATCATGTACGCCCAAGTGGTCATTTTTACTCATGTATTAGGTCTCATAAAATGAGACGGTTATTCCGCAGGTTGACGGGTTGTCAACGAGACACCTCGATTTTGGGGCGTCACAAACATACCCCCAAGTTATCATTTTACTCTGGGGGAATCTCCATCTCTCGTGTCACCTAAAGGGCCTCCTGAAATCGAGCAAAAAACGCCTCTTTTCAGAGATAAGCTACTAATATTCCGAACAGTTAATTATATGAACAGTACCAATTATATAAATTCAGTCTTCAAACTCACAAAATAACCGAGAATCTGCAAATCTGAATGTTCAACAATTAATCCCCACCCCTAAAGGGTGTTTAATGTTCAATTACTGGATTCTAATTATCACCAATCAAACAAAAAGTAAGAAAATGAAGAAAGAAATCAAAAGACAAGGAGTGAGAAAAAAAATCTATATTTTAGCTTCCACCTGTCCACGTAATGAAATCAATCTTTGTTATACAACACCTAAATCTCTTCATCAGAAATAAAATCATCTAAAACTACTCTAAGATCTATTAAATCAAAATCATAAAGAAAACTAAGAAAAATTGGTAGTTTAGAGAGAGAAACCCCATGAGAGGTGTTTTCCCACCTTCCTGTTACCCTAAAAACCTAAAAACGAGTATTTATAGTCTTAGGGTGAAATGGGCTTGAAAACAAGACAAAATATCAATTTTCGGCCTTTTTTGGTTTTTTCAAATATTATGTCGCGACACGCTTCGCCGCTGACATAGTTTTTCCGTCAGCGTACGCTTTTGTCGCGGACGTAGAACAAAAAACTATGTCGTGACATAGTTTCTTTGTTGCAGTAGAAAACCATGTCGTGACAAAGTTTTCTATGTTGCGACATAGTTTCCTCGTTGCGCCAGTAAAACAATGTCGTGACATGTTTCTTCGGTTGCGCAGAAACCGTTGCGACATAGTTTTCTTATGTGCTGGCGACAAAGGTTCCCTCTGTGCCAGAGTCCTCACCCAGCTTGCCCGCCAACTTATTCGCTTTAACTCATATTTAGGCGCAGCGTGTCTTTGAAAGCTCTTGAATAGAATGTAACCATGAGTAGATTTGAACCATTTGATGCTCCAGATGATACATAAAAATTTATCTTTTCAATGACGCACTATGAGACATTCGGTTAACTATCTTTTTGGAAATATTTTGCATCTTTTCTTACTAAATCACTTGCTTTCCATCAAAAATCCTGCAAAACCAAGTTTAGAGGTAATGTTATGAGTTTTAAATGAATATGGATATAAAATGCTCAAAATAGCATGTGAAATGAACTCAAAACATAGATGGGTTTTACATTCATCAAACACCCCCAAACTTAAAGTTTTGCTTGTCCTCAAGCAAAGAAAAGAAATAAGTTGTCATTCCTGCAATGAAGAGAAGAGTTTATTTCACCATTTTTATTTAACCAAACTGAGTAATCAAGTTGCCAGGGGTATGCGGATATGTGTCTGGGCTGCACTATTCTTACCAAGAATATGGAAAATATGATCAAGATAATTTATTCATTTTAATAGTGAATTAATCTCATAATAGACAAATTTAGATCATGGTTCTCAATAGTGTGTGTGTGTGTGTGGTCTTCCCCTATCCAAACAATTGCAAGCTAGATGAGTTTATGAGAATTGAGATAAGTAAGCGGATCTCCTAAGATAATTTATTTAGGTTCCATAGGCTTGTTGTTCTTATCACTTCCACTCAATGTGTAGGGCACTCACAACTCTCAAGATCAAGTAGGTCTTTATAAACTTATAATGTAAGGCTTGGGTAAGGAGTAGTTGAGTAGTCATTTTAGGCTAAAATTACCTAAACATACATATTTTTCTGCATTGATAGCTCCTACTCCATCCTGATCAGCACAATGACACTCTCAAGCATCCCCAAAATCTGTTTAGGTGCATCATTCCATACTTCTCATATCACCTTTCTGCATTCTTTCAACAAACACCAAGAAGCCTTTTTCTTTAAGACAAGGTTATTAGAGTGGTGCAATGTCAAAACCCCCTTAAGCTTTCTAATTAACCCTTAGCTTAGCTTTAAACTAATAGCTCACGTAATTCACTAGCCTTAGGGTCCTGGTAGGTGCTGAGACACCCTTAGGATTTATTTTCTAGGTAAGGAAGGCTACGAGGCTAGACTCACTCTTCCTCGACTTTTATCAGATTTTTGCTTTTTTTACACTTGATATTTTTCTGTTTTTTCTTTTATTTTTCTCCTTCCTTTTACCAACCTCTTTGATTTTCAACTTAACCTATTTCAACCAATTTGGAGAGTTATTTTCCTATAAAAATAACTCCCCCAAACTTGCTCCTCACCACATTTCACCAAGTGTTCAAATCCTCATGTTATGGGTGAGCTTGCCTTTAACAGGGATAGTGGGATGTATAAGAAGGTTATTGGCTTCAAACTTGGTTCTTATAAACAAAATTTTGGATCTTTAAGGCTCAACATTCTGGTACTAGAGGAATATGCATATGCATATTAATAGTGTTAGCTTGAATGATACAATCTTTCCAAGGATGGCCTATATCATTTCTCAATCATGGCAAGGTTTCAGATTTCGCCTCAAGAATAAGAGAACAAGTTCTAGAACCTACGGAGATTGGAAATTAGATGGATTCTCATAAACCTTCTAACCCAAGCAAAACTATTTTTCAAGGGTACTAGTGACCAAGTGTATGGATTTTGAGAAACTAATGACTAAATAGCCTATTAGTGAGATGACCTATTACATTAAGTCCTATTATCTTGAATATTGTCCATTCTCAAGGGTTCAATTATGATTTTCATTGACATCACAACTACTCCAAACAAAACTCAATTAACTCAAAAACTCTAACTAACAAAATAAACCAAAACTAAGATGTAAGTTAGAAAGCATCAAACAAAGCCATCATAAATAAAAGCACCAGAAAATTTCATCCTCAAAGTTATCATGTGCAACATGTGGGGTGTGACATGATAAACTAACTAAAAATAAACACCTCAAAACCTTGAGATGAACATTGTCTTAAATGTCTAGCAATGAGCAAAATGAAGCAATAAAGTAAAAGGGTAATAGAGAGAGTTAGGAAAACCGAACTTCCCTTTCTAGTCTTAGCCACTTTGAATAGAAACCTTGAAGATTTTCAGACTTTGACATTAGTATCCTGCCCCTTGATACAGTCTTTTGCTCTTGCAAACTAGTCATGACAACATGTTAAGCTTCAAACTTACTTTATTATGAAAACACTAACAAACAAAGTTAAAACAGTGCTAGAATTTTCATCCCAGTAGTAAAAAAAAAACAACAACAAATAAAGTAATTGAAAATAGACAAAGGAAAAGAGAAAATAGTGGATATAATCCTTATTACTTAGCTTGGGTTGCCTCCCAAGAAGTCGTCCCGTTTTTGGGGAGTCCAACTAGACTATCAAAAGTACTAGTTGCTTTCATTTGACCAATCATCCATCTCTTGACAACACTTTCTTTTCATAACCATTCACCCTGCTGATGATTTCTTCCGATTTTGAAGAAGGGAAAGAAACTATAATCCTCTCTTTAATTAGCCTGGTTCAGCCACAATTTCCTTCAAAATGCCCCCTTTATGATGCGTATGCACCATGCTTATGTTTAAGGGGGACTATTCAAACATGTGCCCTTTGATGGGGGAGGCCGCAGAATTCTTTCTCGCACCGGTTCTTTCTGCTCCGCCAAAGGTAATGGTTGGTGAAGATTGAACTTTGCTTTCTCCTCACCCACAAGCAAGGTGAGCTCCCTTATTGGATGCCATCCATGCCGTCGAGGGAAGAAGTGGTCTTAATACGCCTTCAAATATTTTAATCCCTTCAATGCCCCAAGCCACAAAATCCATGGGGAAGGTAAATGTGTCAATCTTTACCAAGACGTTTTCAATAGCCATCACTTGAATTTCTTCTTCAAATTTCAATTTATCCACTAATGACTTTCCATTCTCTAAGTTGTTTAGAGCAAGCCTTTTCACCTTCAACTTATTCATCTTCCACAAATTTCGTGGATAGGAAATCAAAGACATCGTCATATATCCATGCATTCATCGATTTGACAAAGTGTTACTAGGAGAGGTCCTAGAGAATTTTTCCTGAATGCTTGTTCAAGTGTCCTATTCGAAGCTTCTACGCTTTTTCAATCTGAAGACTGTCGACTCGGGAAGCATCTAAATATGGAAATTTCAGACATGAATATCAATCATCTTCTCGTTTCTCACCCATGTAGGTCAAAATCTGTTCTCACCGTGTGATAACTCTTCGCCCTCCTAAAATGTGGGGTTTAAACCCTGATAAGGCAATACCCATGTTCCATGAGCGAAGTCATCAGGAATTTTGGTTCAAATGATGAATAAGGAAGTCAAGCTTAACTTCTATGGAGGCAAGTCTATCTTCTCTTGAATATTCCTCCATAAGTACCAACAAATAAGAAGAAAAACAAAATAAAATAAAATACAAAATACTAATAAAAATCAATCGAGAACAAATCACAACCAAAAATAAAAATAAAATAAAATCGCTTAAATTAGCAAATCACATGTTCTTCAAAATGTCAACTTCCAATGAGAGAAAGCGAACCGCGCCTAATCCCTAAGAACGACGACAAAACTCGCTGGCACTAAACGATATATATAATGAAAATATGGCCAAGGGAGCGAATGTGGTAACATCAAAACTCCGACGGAAACCAAAGTAAGCATACTCAAAAACTGAAATTAAAAGTATTACCAACACTCAACCCCTTTCCGCAAGGGCACGGGTCATATAAGTAATAAAATGGACTCTAAAAGTCCGGATATCGTACCTACGAGGATTGGAGGTTCTCTTTAATTGGAATTTGATCACCCCGATTACAATGGTTTTTCACTATTTAGGCGACCAATTAGGATGTGGAATAAAATCAATTTAATTGAAATAAAAACCTACTTAATTCTAAAAGGTATGAAGAGAGGCACTAGGGATGGGGATAATTATTTACAAACAAGCCAGATTTCCTTGAAAGCACAAAGATTTGTGAGTTGAATGTCGATTTGTCCAAGAGCAATGTATAGTTTCGATTTATCCATACACCATACATTTTACTACTGTAGATCCATGTTCCTTTCTCAGAGACATGAGTCTAATTAGTTACTTGTAAAAACTAACCCTTTTAAGATTTGATTGTTTTTCTTTCCAATACTACAACCATTTTCTGTGATCGTGTTAATTCTTCGCTCTATAGACAGGATTATGCAAGCCTTCTCCAATATAATTTGTATCTCGTCCTTTAAATCTAATAAAAGTTTTTATCTCCTTGATTAGATCATTGCTAACACGGGATCAAGATCATTATATCAATTTGAGGTGAGACCTCTAAACATTAAACTGATGCATCATCTAATTAATCCTCACACAATGATTAAATTAGTAATCTATCAAAGTAATTTTTCAGAGTTCATTAGTTCCATAATATTAGTCTAACATATCCCCAAGTTACCGTCTCTTACTCTCGTGAATCTCCATCTCGTGTCACTTGCAGGGCCTCCCGAAATCGAGCAAGAAACAAATTCTTTTTCGGGGTATAAGCTACTAATATTTCGAACAGCTTAATTATATGAACAAAGACTAATTATATAAATTCAGTCTTCAAACCCACAAAATAACCGAGAATCAGAATCAAATGTTCAATAATTAATCTCCACCCCTGTAGTGGTGTTTAATGTTCAATTATCGGATTCTAATCATCACCAATCAAACAAAAAAAGAAGAAAAATGAAGAAAGAAATCAAAAGGATACAAAGTAGAAAAATCCATATTTTAGCTAATCTTTGTTTGAACAAGAATGAAATCTGGAATTTGTTATACGATCGAAATCTCTTCAATAGAAATAAAAAATCAGTTTAAAACTACTCTAAGATCTATTAAAAATCAAAATCGGGCAAAGAAACTAAGAAAAATTTGGCAAACTTGAGAGAAACCCCATGAGAGTGTCCTCCACCTTCCCTACCCTAAAAACCTAAAATGAGTATTTATAGTCCTAGGTGGAATGGGCTTGAAAACAAGACAAAATATCAATTTTCTACTTTTGTTTTTTCCAAGGCTTATGTCGCGACATCTTTTTCGTCATGACATAGTTTTTCCGTCGCCACACGCTTTTTTGTCGCGATATAGCTCGCTGCAATGTGAGTTTTTCTATACCGCGACATAGTTTTCTATGTCGCGACATAGTTCGCTTCGTTGGCAATGCGTAAAACTATGCCATGACATAGTTTTTGCGTCGCGGCATAGTTTATCAGCTATAAAACCATGTCGCAAGATAGTTTTCTATGTCGCGACATAGTTTCTTCCGCTGCAAAGAAAACTTTGTCGCGATTATTAGTTTCTATAAACATGGCGTTTTTGTCAGACGACAAAACTTTATCCACCTTATCGGGCGTGGCAATCCTTCGCTGAACTCGAATTTGGGCATGTGAGGTGTCATTGGAAAGATCTTTGAATGTAGAATGTAACCATGAGTAGATTTGAATCATTTGATGCTCCAGATGAGATACATGTACCCTATCTTTCAATGACGACCGTGAGACATTCTGCTAACTATCTTTTGGAAACATTTTGCATCTTTTCTTACTAAATACTTGCTTTCCATCAAAAATCCTGCAAAACCAAGTTTAGAGGAAATGTTATGAGTTTTAAATGAATATGGATATAAAATGCTCAAAATAGCATGTGAAACTCAAAACATAGATGAGTTTTACACTCATCAAACACCCCAAACTTAAAGTTTTGCTTGTCCTCAAGCAAAGAAAATAAAGAAGTTGCTTGTCCCCAATCAATGAAGAGACGAGTTTATTTCACCCTTTTTATTTAACCAAAACTGAGTAATCAAGTTGCCAAGGGGTATGTGATATGTGTCTACAGAATTACCCTTACCAAGAATATGGAAAATATGATCAAGATAATTTATTCATTTTAATAGTGAATTAATCTCATAATAGGTAAATTTAGATCATGGTTCTCAATAGTGTGTGTGTGTGTGGTCTTCCCCTATCCAAACAATTGCAAGCTAGATAAGTTTATGAGAATTGAGATAAGTAAGCAGATCTCCTAAGATAATTTATTTAGGTTTCATAGCCTTGTTGTTCTTATCACTCTCCACTAATGTAGGCACACACAACTCTCAAGATCAAGTAGGTCTTTATAAGCTTGTAATGTAAGGCTTGGGTAAGGAGTAGTTGAGTAGTCATTTTAGGCTAAAATTACCTAAACATACATATTTTTCTGCATTGACAACTCCTACTCCATCCTAATTCTTACCATCAGCACAATGACACTCTCAAGCACCCCCAAAATCTGTTTAGGTGCATCATTCCATACTTCTCATATCACCTTTTTGCAAAAATTCTGCATTCTTTCAACAAACACCAAGAAGCCTTTTTCTTTAAGACAGGGTTATTAGAGTGGTGCAATGTCAAAACCCCCTTAAGCTTTCTACCAACCCTTAGCGAAGCTTTAATCTATAGCTCCTGCACCACCGGGTCTTAGAAGGCCACACTCGATCCCCCGGTCCGACTCGATTGGCGAATCCGAACCGGTTTCGGGGTGCGAAACCATATGCTGGAACTCTTATTTATTTATTTTTTTTTTTTTTTTCAGAGCTTAACTTATACCTGTGGCATACAAACAATTTTTGTATTAACCAAAAACAAATCATTTACATATACAAAGGACTACCATCTGAGTGGTATCCATTAAAAATCTCTAAGCACATATGCTAAGTCCCAATTACTTATACAATTACTTATACATGCATATCTATCTGAGCTGTTATCGAGATTGCGGAAAACGGTGCTGAGTGAGCACCTAATATCTGCAGAGATGGCCCGTACAGTTGGTTTGGAATGTCTGTCCTCTTTATCTCCTCTTCGGTACCTACGGATTGAACACGGGTGCTAAGCTTTACGCTTAGTGGGAACATATAAACGATAACGACCAATAACGATAAGCGTAGTCACTATCTTTTTATATTTACTTTCCTTATGCGGTGCCGAAGCTTATTGTTATCGTTTTCTAACTCATATCATATTATACATGTAGATTTTAATCTTTTTCCATATCATTTTCGATCATTATCACTCATGTGTCATGTCTTTTACAAGTTTCAATTCATATCTTCTACATGTATGGCATATCAGATCATATTCAAAACAATTTATACATCTGATAGCAAATCGAACGGATCGAGTCATATCAATTTCATACAAAGTCAAATCGAGACTCTTGCGTACATATTGGTCTGCTTATCATTATCGCGGTCGAAGCCATTGTCGGCTCCTTTTTACAATTACATTTCATGATGCGGGATGCGGGTTAAATCCTTTTAGTTTTCCTTTTATTAAATTTTCATTTCAAAAGTGTCCGCGACGAATCCCTAACGACCGGTTGGCGGATCAAATTTGGGCGGTGGGTTTACTCGACGTTTTCAATCAAAACATTTATTTCGTCTTATTAAATTTTTATTTTTAAAAGTGTCGACCGAATCTGGAGCTTGGCCGGTTAGCGAGATCGGCTGAGCAGGTTTACTCGAGCATTTCGAGTATCTTCCCAAAACATTTGTTTATATTATTCCGACAGACTTTTTAGTGCAGCTTTTCTTTCGAACATCCATCAACACTTATAATTTTCAAAAGACCATTAACATTTACATTCAACAAAAATGCATTTACAAAATGATGTTTTTACACTATGTCAGTGTAATGTAAAAAAAAATACTTAAATATCTGATTTTTAATATGTTTTAGCTTATCGGTTTTTGGATTTCATATAGCTATAAGTGGAGCATTCACGACCAATTCATAGGGAATCACGTCACGTTTGTCATTAGGTAGCAATGTGATTTCACATTAGCGATATCATTCACTTTGACTATAGAAATTGACATTCATGGCCAGTTTAGTTGTTGAAGATCTCACGTGCATTCCGTCGTCGATAGCAATGTGATCTCACATTCATTATCACCGATCTCACATGGCTATAGAATTAGAGCATTCCGCGATGGAATTCCGAAGTTGTTGAATCACATTACGTTTGTCATTCAGTAGCAATGTGATCTCACATTCATTATCACCGTCTCACATATGGCTATAGAATTACGACATTCCTGACGGTCGAGTTGTTGAATCACGATACGTTTGTCGTCGGTAACAATAATGATTTAAGCATTGCTGATATGATTCACTTTGACTATGGGTGACATTCATGGCCAGTTAGGTTGTTGAATCTGTACGTTTATCATTCGATAGCCACATGTGATCTACGCGTGATATCGCGAGTCTCACATATGGCTATAGAATTAGAGCATTAGCGGCAGTTGATTGTTGAATCACGTGTTTGTCGTCGATAACGCAATGTGATTCGCATTAACAATTACGGTTACCTTCATGGTCGGTTGGTGAATCCGTCATGTTGGTCGTCAATAATACATTTCGATGTGTTTACTTTTATGGTAATTTCCACTTATAGTTCAAATACACGCATACATGCATATTTATGACAAACATTTGAATAACAATGATTCAAAAATCATTATATATATATATATATATATATATATATATGCCTCTCTCTTTATATATATATATATATATATATATATATATATATATATATATATATATATATATATATATATATATACTTATATATATATTTCTAAATAGACATTCATAACCGATCACAATCACATTTCGAATTCCAATTTCCTCTCATATTATCTTTCAAAGGAATATACTCAATCTATGTACACATTTCATATACTCATTTCGCATTATACTCGTTTATATACTCGTTACGTATCCTCTTCATTTATGTATACTCATTCATGTATTCACTCCGCGTATACTCATTCCTATACTCATTCATGTGTACTCATTCATATGCTCATTTAAGTATACTTTCGTTCATTTGTTATCATTTACGGTTATATGTGATAATAATAATATATCCACTTAACCACATTATGTATTCATGACATATTGCCTCGCATGTTGTTCTAATCATGTTTCGATTCATTTCATTTTCATTTTCCATAATCATTTCATGTTTCATGAACACATCTTTACATTTTCATTTTTCTACATTTTCCTTTGTTTCATGCCTAATATGGCACTTCATATTCTTGTGTATGATGTATGTGGAATCACACCTCATTCATATATTCTTATTCCTCTATGTATCTACTTTACTTAGGAAGTGGAATCAATCTGTCGGATCATCAAACTAAAGTTATGGCGCATTTTCATGCCAAACTAGTCCGGTTACCGGATTACACTAGAACAGTTCGTATTACTAATTTTCCGGGATCTAACTTCATGTGTTTGACTCTAGGTCATTGTATTATTTTAAATATAAAGGGTGCTAAGGGTTCTATTCAACTGGAATCACCCAATTCGAACGCAACTCAAGTTAAGATCCGAAACAACCGGACTACTCTATGTTCAAGCTGGAACCAGAATTTGGCTTGCACATGGCCCCACTTTGAGTGAATTTTTAGGCCACTTAGGATCAGGGTGGCAATTCCTATTCTTTAAGTTTTGTTCTCCTTGAAGATATTTTAAGTAATACTTGAATAAAGCTCCAAATCGGATAAGAAATGAGCAAGTTGCATATGGCAAAATACGAAAACTGTCGAGCGGGGCTTGGGCTGGGTTGTACCGGTGCATGTCTAACATGTACCGGTCTGAAGTGAGAAATGACCCGAGAACACAAGATGTACCGGTACAAATTTCAAATTGTACCGGTACAGGATCTCGAAAAGTGCCCAAAATGTGTATTTGTTCCATATTTATATTTTGATACCCAATCAACGCTACTCTTCAAACACACATCAAAAACACTTCTAATTCACCTTGTAATCTCCTTTCTATTCAATTCATCTTTCAATTTCATATGTTTCTTCAAAATTCTTTCATGAATTTCTTCCAAAACCCTTCTAATATGGGTTATGACCCATCCTCAACAAAAACATGAATATTAATTAGGGTTTACTCTAAACCCTAACTCATTTACCCACAATTAACCATGAGTCCAACTTAAGAGAGGATTCTACAACTATCTTATTGCCATTTAGAGGTTTTAACAACCCTAATTTCAATACATCTTTGGTTAGGATCATCCTAACAAACCCTACAGGTTTTGGACAAGATAATAACTGTAAAACCAAAGATCCATACACAAATCCAAAGTTATACTCAAGGTTGGTTCCATACCTTGGCTTGATTCCTCCTTGCTTTCCCTCTTACTCTTCTCTCTTCCTCTCTTTGCGGTTTGCTCCCCTTCCCCGAAATGAGACCAATTTTGGTCTTTAAATCATCGTTTATTAAGGCCATGTTTGGCCCTCAAAAACCCGTTACGGGTTAAGTTCTTTTATAACAGATCTTCAACTCTTGTATTTGGCTTTGATTCCCTTTTATTGTATTTTGGCCTCTAATCTTCTAGGAATTACACAACAATTCCTATTATTTCTTCTTTGGCCCCTTTTTGGACAAATTACAATTGTGTCCTTAAGTTTTGTAACTTTCCGGGTCTCTCGTTTCCATGTTTCGCATTTAACTCACGAAACATTCAAGATTACTGTTTCTGAAATGCGCAAGCATTAATAGAAAGCTTGGGGTATATTTGGAGGGTGTTACGTAAGAGTACCAAGTGTTGAGACACCCCTAAGGATTTACTTACTCTAGGGAAGGAAGGCTATGAGGCTAGACTTACTCCTCTTTGACTTTTTATTGAATTTTTGCTTCTTTTACACTTGATATTTTTCTGTTTTTTTTTCTTTTTATTTTTCTTCTCCCTTTTTACCAACCTCTTTTGATTTTCAACTTAACTCATTTTAACCAATTTGGAGTTATTTTTCCTATGAAAAAAATAACTCCCTGGCTCTGCTCCTCACCACATTTCTCAGTGTGATTTCAAATCCTCATGTTATGGGTGAGTTTGGTTCTTTATTGAGGGATAGTGATGTATAGGAAGGTTATTGGCTTCAAACTTGGTTCTTATAAACAAAATTTTGGCTCTTTAAGGCTCAACATTCTGGTACTAGAGGAATATACATATGCATATTAATAGGGTTAGCTTGAAAGGCACAATCTTTCCAATGGCACTCATTGATATGTATTTATATTTGTATGTATTTGCATGTCTTTATATTTGTATTACAATTTTTATTTTTTTGTAATGAACAAGAGACAATCTTTGTATGTATTTATATTTGTATTTGTATGTTTACATTAATCTTTTAGTTAGATGAATTTGTTGTGCAATGACTTTATTGTGTAATCAAAGTGGAAGGTTTGGATTTGAAATGACTTCATTCAACAATGGCTTTGTTGGCATAATTGATAAATTGAATCGATATTAGCATTTATAGCGTGTTTCTCAAGTGTTTATGTAACTTAAATGCTAGATTCACACCCTTATGCTCAAATATTACACTAACCCCTTATCTGTGTAGTTTTGTAGGTATTGAAAGTAAAGCAAGCAAAGAAGAGGGGGAAAAAAAAGCAAGAAAGTAAAACTTGCACCAGAGGCCTTCAGCAACAGGCGACGGTTGCCAAACGAGAACTTAGCCGGCGAAGCTAAGAAGCTAAGAAATCAAAAGCCTTGGGTTCGATAAGGCGAAGAAGACCTTCGCCGAGTCAAAGGCCTTCGCCAAGGTGAAGGGGGAACATTCTACAAACCAAAGGCTTTGGGTTTGCCAAGGCGAAGCAGACCTTCGCCGAGGCGAAGGACGATCATCTTGATTATTGACACATGTATTCGTCAAGGCGAAGGATGTCTAGTTGAGACAAAAATACCCTCATTCTCAGTCCCATTTTTGGTCATTCTCCATATGCTATAAATACTCACTTGTATCACTTCTAAAAGGAGGTTGGAGAGAGCTTGGCTTTTTCACATATCACATCTTCAAGGGTTTCTCTCTAAGCTCTCATTTCTAGGGTTTGTAAAATTTTTTAGATATTTTAGCTTGTTTTTGGAGCTAAGTTGTAAGATCCAGCTGCTAGAGGACTTCTTGTAATGGTGGAGCCGAGTTTTGGAGGACTTCTATTTCATATTTGTTTTGTATCACTAAACCCTTCACTTTCTCTTAATCTTTCAACTTTATGTTTTCTATAAACATGATTTTGTTAGGTTTTGAGGCTGCTATGAGTGGCTAGATACTCCTCTAGGGCTGGTTGTTGACATTGGTGTTTGACTCATGTATTATAATGAATGATTTTGTTAATGTGATCTTGTGTTGAGGTTTTATGATGTGGTTTTATGAATTCTCGGGTTTTATTCAATTGTTACATACCATGTAGTGAAATTGCGACCTAGAGCTCAAAAGGTTTCCAAGGTGACAATTGGAAGTATGCCCTTGGGATTTGATTTTCAACCCCTAATATTGTGTAATTGATAAAATCAACTTAACTTAATCGAAGAAATCTAGGAAATTAGGAAAGCCTAGTACTAGATGGATTCTATTAGGAGAGACATCATCTAATTTTATGTGATGATCGTATGGACCGAAAGGTGATCGATCTGAACATAACTTGAGAAATTTCATTGCATGGACTGAGAGGTGACTAATGGAAATTCCCAAGGACTGATCTACCTTAGAACAAGTAACACATTGGTTGACCTAGATGGACCAAAAGGAGAATAGAGATTATGTGTGAGAAATTGAGGTGAGACTCGAAAGAGGAAACCTCATACAGAGTTCCTTGGGTAAGCACAAGAGTATCTTCACTTAATTAGCACTTAATGAATATAATGTAAATGCGCCAATGCAGAGCAGCAGAGCCAGTGTTATTCCTTAAAGTTTTTCTTACAACTTAATCCAACTATTTACTAATCTTTTAGAGTAGATTTTTAGTTTAACTTAGTTTCATTTTTGGTTAACAATCAATCACAACCATTTTAATTTGCTTAAATAGTAAAATTCTTGAGTAGCCGGGGTATTTAATCCCCAATTAAGCCATCTCTTCCCTGTGGGTTCGACATACCAGGTTTTTAATTTGAAAGCCGTTATATTACTTGTGATCCATGCACTTGCGGATTAGGTTTCTTTTAACCAAACTTTCATGTAAACAAAAAGAACCGAACAAGTTTTTGGGACTGTTGTCGGGGAAGCGGCAATTTAAGTAGAATAGATTGATATTCCAGCAAAAGGGGCTACTTTGAGCAAAAAAAAAAAAAATTGTGCATGAATCTTATTCTAGTTCCTTCATTTTGCTGTTTAGTTTTATTATTGTTTGTATTTGGTATTTAGTTTATTCACTTCTTTTTCTAGTGTTGTTTTCTAATTACATGTACCAAATTTTATGCAAAAAAGGTCCAACTCTAATTTATTGTCATTTGATCTAGAAATAGAAAGAACATTGTTCAAACGAAAGAAGGTTAAAGTCGATAAAGCTGAGATGGACGATCCAAACACTAATAAATTCAGTGAAGGTCATTTAGACCAAAATGAAATGCTTGGAATTAGGGAACCAACACTTGGTGATTGTTGGAGGCCTATGATGAATGAAGACTACTTAGGGATTCGGCATCAACCCATAGATGCTAACAATTTTTAGTTGAAACCTACGTTGATTTCAATGGTCGACAACGGTTGAGGCGACCCTTCTAAAGATCAGTAGACTTGTCGAAACTTCTTACAATTATTATTGTGGCACTATAAAAAGATGAATAAGGTGGATAACCAATGTGGGATTAAGTTGAAGCTTTCCTTTTTCACTAAGGGATAAAGTAAGAATTTGTTTCTGTCTAAATATTAGGGATCTTGTCTGGTGCTTGGGGTATAGTGGAGGTATTCTTAACGAAATTTTTTCCACCTCAGTTGACTTCTCAGTTCAGAGCGGCAATCACACAATTTCGACAAGGAGACTAAGAGATACTTTATGATGCATGAGATATATTTAAAGAATTGTTAAGGAAATGTCCACAACATGGATATGGCTGAGTGCTCAAGTGCAAATATTCTATAATAGTCTTAACTATTCAACAGGGAGCACTGAAATGGGCATGATGTGTGGAGGCTTCCGATCACCATGAAAAGCTGAGGAGACGACTTGATGTTTGAGGGAGTTGGCAAGAACAGTACCAACCTCATACGGAGATGAGGTGATGGAAAAACAGAGTGAATGTATGAGGTAAGATAGGCGATGGGTGGCACGGAGGCAAAGTTTGAAGCCTTGATAGCGAATTAAATCCAACGATCTCTAAAGGCGACTACATTAAGGAATCGCATATATGCCTGAGTGCTCTTATGGCTAATCCTCAAAGCTTCAAATTGAGGATTGCAGCTATGTGAATAATATAAGTTACACATTCAGGGCTAACAACAACACATCCCATTATCATCTAGGGTTAAGGGGGCGTAGTGAAGCTCCTTATAACAATCAACCTGATTCCCATGAGCCTTATCAATTAAGCAAAACCATGGCACCCCCAGGATTTTAGAATCAAGGAGCTTCAAGCTCCAATTTTCAAGGAAATACAAGGTAGTCGGGATTTAATGAACTCTTGCTAGTAATAAATGATATGAAGAAGTCTACCAACACTAGATCACCTAATTTGCGGAAAAATGAATTGGCAGTGATGGGAAATGTAATCAAGAGCATGGATGCTATTTAATCAACCATGGGGACATGCATGAAAAATCTAGAGCACAACCAAGAAAATTTTGGCACATGCATGAAGAATATGGAGACAAATCAAGTGAGAGTTGAACATCTTTGAAAAATGCGGAAACTTCGGTTAAGGACGGTGACGATCTTTGAAGAGGCAAAATCACTTTCGAGTGACATAAGAAATATACGAGCAATGCATGGCAGTAACACTAAGAAGTGGGAAAGAGCTGGATGAGCTCAATAAGAATGAGAAAACTAAAAAGAAAGTGGAGCATAAAATTTTGGAAGTTGAAGAAAGGAATGAAAGAGTGAGGAAAAGAATGAACAGGGAGTTGAGTTGAACAACAAGGGAAAAGAACAAAAATTTGATAAAGTTGTCATGGGAAGAATGACTTTTCCCGATAACCCTCCCTTGTACACTCCCATATATACACTAAAGTTTCAAGCAAACCAAGGCTGGATGACAGGTTTCTCACAGTTTCTACAGCATGTTTAGAAACTCGAGATCAACATCCATTATCTAGATCTCTTGGATTGGCCCCGATGCCTAACTATGTGGAATTCATGAAGGAATAGTGACAACAAGAAAAGTTAAGAGGCATATGGAGACGGTAAATTTAATTTGAAAATTGTAGAACAATCATTCATGAGGAAGCTCCCGAGAAGAAACTCAAAAGTCTAAGTAGTTTGTTATCCTGCATCAGTGGGGAGCACACATTAACTGACCTTATGTGATCTTGGGGCAAGCTTACTCATCGATGCCATTTCGAGCTAAAAAAGTTTAATTTGGGGGAAATTACACCTATAGCTTTATCACTTCAAATGACTAATAGATCTTTAACCTTTCCGAAGGGCATTATCGAAGATGTTTTAGTGAAGGCTGATAAATTTATCTTTCTTGTGGATTTTGTGGTTTTAGATATGGAGGAAGACCGTTTCTCGCCATTGGGTAAGCACTCATCAATGTGAAGAATGGGGAATTAACACTGAGAGTGAGTGAAGACCAAGTGAAGTTCAATATATATAAAAGCATAGAATTCCCAAATGCTGAAAATGCAAGTTGCATGAGGATTGATGCCTTGATTCCTTTGCAAGAGGATGTGTTACATGATTTTGGAAAAAGCAGTCCACTTGAGCAATGCTTGACAAAATCGCTTACCACAGCTGCCATAAGTAGTGAAGATCTGTCATCTACTCCGGAACTTATCGAAACGATACTTGCTCTTCAAGAAAATGAAGAAGAATCGGTTTTTGAAGAAGAGAGAAAGACTCCAGATGGATTAGTGCTAAAAGAATTACCAAAGGGCCTTAAATATGCATTTTTGGGATGCAATGATACCAAGTCGGTAATTATATCTTCAAAGATAGACAATGATATGGAAGTTAAACCGTTGGGTGTGCTTGAAAGGAATTCGGAAGCATTTGCGTGGTCCATCGGAGAATGCGTGAGAATCCCAGGATCATTCGTATCGTGCAAAATATGATGAAAGAAGATCATGCTCCATCCATTGAGCATCAAAGGCGGTTAAACCTCGTAATGAAGGAAGTCATGAAAAAGGAAGTCCTAAAATAGCTTCAGGCTAGGTTCATATATGCTATTTCCAATAGCCCTTAAGTAAGTCTCGTTTAGTTTATGCCGAAAAGAAGAGGGATGACTATGGTTCGGAATGAGGAAAACGAACTTCTATCCACTCGTACAGTTACGAGATGGAGAGTATGCATTGGCCTTAGGAAGCTCCCGACAAGGCAGCAGGAAGGATCATTAACATCCGCTTTCTAGATCGGATGCTGGGCCGACTTGAGGGACACTCTCGCTCTTTGCTTCCTAGATGGTTGTTGGGATACAGCAAATTATGGTGAGCCAGAAGACCAAGAAGACAACCTTCACATGTCCGTATGGGGCATTCACCTTGGGTGTCGTTTGGGCTGCGATTCTCAGACCACCTTTAGTGCATGACCCGCCATTTTTCGGATACGATGAAAGCTTGTCATGGAAGTCTTCATGGATGATTTTCTAGTTAACTCATTTGATGTGCTTGACCCGATCTTGAAGTGGTTACCGCAAAGATGTAGAGAGAAAAATATGGTTTTGAACTGGGAGAAATGCCACTTCATAGTGTAAGAAGGTATTTTGCTTGGACACCTCATCTCTTCCAAAGGGGGTTGGAAGTGGATAAAGCAAAGATAGCAACAATCCAAACCCTTACCCCACCCACTACAGTGTGAGGTGTTTGAAGTTTCTTGGGGCATGCAGGTTTCTATTGAAGATTAGTCAAAGATTTCTAAAAAATCATGAAACCGCTATGTAAATTGTTGGAAAAATATGTGATATTCAGCTTTGATGAAGCCTGCATGACAACATGTGAGGAAATAAAGAATAAATTGATCGAAGCACCCATTGTTGTTGCACCAAATTTGTAACACCACAAATTATACCCAATTAGTTTTATGACATGTTTAGGGTATAATATAAGTTAAATTTGCATTTTCCGAAAATTTAAGTGCTAAGTGTGAAAAATGATATAACCATAATTATTAAAGAAGTAAAGGTGATAATGGTAAAATGTCAAATTAGGGACTTAAGAAACTTTAAGCTAAAAGGTTATTTGATAAAGTAGAATATTGATAAGTTGATGTGCAAATGAAATAAAAATGGAGGACTAAAATGTAAAAAGAGAAAAGTAAGGTGAAATTCCCTTAAGGCCAAACATGGTCTTCTAAGAAAGGAAAATTTCCCATTTTGTTGGCGTTGAGATAGGGCTATGGTTGGGAGATAACCAAATTTGGTTTGCTTGGTCTCCATTTGTTCAAGGATCTAGCCTGGTTCAAGTAAGAAGAAAGGAACAAAAGGAAGCTAGGTGGAGATTTCAAGAAGATCAAGGTTAGGAAACTATCCTAACTCTTTCTTTGGTGATGTTTGTGTTAGGAAAGCCCTAACTCATTATAAAGGTGGTTTTGTTGGTTTAAGTCAGTTTTGTGGTTTGTTTTTGAATGGATTTTGTTTTGGAAGGAAGTTTTTTGGTGAAAGAGGGCAAAAATCCCTAATTTTTGTACAAGACCGATCTTGCTTTGCCTAGGCAAAGGGAGCTTCACCTAGGCGAACCCGAAGCCACAAAATTGCCAGTTTCTGACTCGCCTAGGCGAACCTGAAGTCTTGTTTTTTTTTTATTCTTATCATTTGTTAAATCTAGAAACCATCAATTGGATTAATGTAGGATCCTAACAAGTGAATGAAAGGGTCTATACCTATATACAAGTTATATGTAAAAATGTTCTGAACCTCGCCACCTAATAGTTTTCTAATTTGGTTTCGTCTCTATTTGCGGGAAAAATGTATCCAAGTACAAGAATGTTAGTAAGAAAAATAAAATGCTTTGAAACACATATAATTGTATGTCTGCTTAAAACTGAATAGTGAATGAATAGACACCTCTGATTAGTACGATGACACTCTCTATCAGTGCTACGACACTCTTACATTGTGCTACGACACCTCTGTTACGTGGGTAGGCACGTATTGTGCTTCAGCCCCTCTATTCAATACCGTACCGTACCTTTGGGTACCTATTGTGTTGTGTCCATCTCATTCATTATTTTCGGTCTATACAGGCAAACATTTATATGATAAGAATCTAAATAATACGATATATGGAAATAATTATATGAAATCACAAGTAATCGCTTATAGTTCAGATTGCACCTACGTACCTCCTCAGACAAGATTAAGTATGTACCCTACGAGATTGAGTATTCCGATATGCAAATTATGTTATATGTATACCAATCGGTGACCACTCGTATGTGGTCATATATGTCATCTCTGAGTTCCCACTAAGCCAAGGGCGTTTAAGACGCGCGCTTCATCCGTGTAAGTACTAAAGAGGTTGTCAAAGACATCCTACATTCGTCAGGGCCAACACAACATTGGGAATCCACCTGATGTAGGTTTTTGACTTTGTTTTGAAATGTAAATTTAAAATTTTGTAATAGTGGAACTTGTATAAGTACAAGCAAATGGGACTCAGGAATTTATGTACATGAACGTTTAAACACCACTACGGTGGTAGTATTACAAGTTTTATCTGATATATGTATATATATTTTGAAATGGGCCCACCAATGTTGGAAAAATCAGGTTAGAAGTCCCATCCCGTCTGGCGTCCCTTCTCCTACCAAGGCTAGGGGATGGGGCGTTACAGTTTTAGTGGTATCAGAGCCTAGGTTTAGGCATTTATGGAAAACTATTAGGTTAAAAATGTACCTATATAATATTGTGTTGGCCTAATGTGGGTGTCCTTGTTTTGTGTATTTACTAGAATGGACCAACTCTGTGAAATCAGGAGAAATAATTAAAGGCCAATTCTATGGATATTGACTCCATCGGTCTCCGGGTTCGTCTAGTTCATTAGAAGTAAACATGCTCAAAATGAAGTTGTTAAAATTTCGTGATATGGCAAGGGTCTTAGATCTACTCACGGCCCCTTGAGCTCCGATTGATTTTATAAGAAAGCATGGAGTAAAGGAATTTCATAGTACAAGTTTGGAAGAGTTTGATGAAGCCGAGTTTTGGCTTGAGAAACTACAAAGGGCTTTGGACGAAGTAAAATGTCCCCTTGAATAGATGGTCAAATGTGTGGTCTCACTGCTGCAAGGTGCAACTTATGATTGGTGGAAGTTAATCCTAAGAAATCCACTACTTCCAGACCCAATTTTAAGGGACTTCTTTGTTCAAGAGTTTCATACAAAGTATGTCACCGATGACTATAAAGAGACCAAGTGGAAGCAATTTTTGAATATGAAACAAGGGAATTTGATAGTGACGGAGTATAAGAAAGAAATTAGTCACCTTAGTAAGTATACACTAGAACTAGTCCTTACTGAAACTTTCCGATGTAGATAGTTTGAGGATGGCATAAATGATTCAATAAAAAGGTACCTCACGACTATTACATCGTTGCAAGTAGTGAATTTTTATCAGCTAGTACAAGCGGCTATGAAAATTGAGAAATCCGAAATGATGAGCCAGGAAAGAAAAAAAAAGAGAAAGTTCTCCAGAGGGTGTCTCTCCTCCCAGAAAAGAAGTAGAGATTCTCGGCTCAGAATTGCATACGGTTGTTACTAAAAGGTAGGAGATATGACCTACAATGACACAGGGTTCCGGTAGGGGCACTTCAACCAGACAAGATGAAAGACCTGAATGCCCGCACTGTCACAAAAATCATTATGGTACTTGTAGACTAGTAACCGAGGGTTGTTTCAGATGTTGGAGCACATACCACCTTACAGTGGAACCGGGGGGGTCTGCAGGACCGGAGTTACAAAGAATCCTCAAGGAAGAGTTTAGAGGATCAAATGTACCTCCTACCACTTGCATAGAGGTAGAGGGCGAGGTAGTTCAGGGCAGCAAGGAAGGGGTATTGCTTTAGAAACAGTAAATTGCCCTACTATTGTAACCCTAGCCCAAGCTTATGCTATGAGAGCTGGTGAATATCAGGATGCACCAGGGGTTATCGCTGGTAATTTCACTCTTTATAACAATGACATACATGCTTTAATAGATCCTGATTCTACACATTCTTATATATGCATTAAACAATTGAGTGATAAATTGCCATCAGTAGAGCATTTAGCATTTGACATACATGTTATGAGTCCTCAAGTACAGTGCGAGTTAACCGAGTGTATGTTGTCTTGCCCTGAAAAAGGTCCCGCTGATAGAGAGTTTTCGGTTGATTTGATTGCTTTGCCTTTTCATGAGTTTGATTTGATTTTGGGGATGGATTGGTTATCCAAACATCGAGCTATAGTTGATTGTGATAAGAAAACAGTACTGCTTAAGTGTTCTGACCTATCAAAGGTAGTTAGTATATGGTATCCTATCTGAATCAATGTCAAATGTAATTTCAGCTATGAAAGCTTGACGTTTTCTTAGAAAAGGTTGTGAAGCCTTTTTGGCTTTGATACTTGACTCCAAGAGAGATAGGTAAATCTAGAAAATATTCAGATCGATAAAAGAATTCTAACGTGTTTCATAATCACCTGCCACTGGAAGTAAGTGTATCCGTTTATCAAGTTTAGACACAGGAGATGACTCCTATTTCTAGGGCACCCTACCATATGGATCCAACTGAACTAAAAGAGTTGAAGACTCAACTACAAGGGCTATTGGATAAGGGATTCGTCTGACCTAGTGTTTCACCTTGGGGTGCGCTGATTTTGTTTGTCAAAAAGAAATTGATGTATGAAAGCCACAATACCGTATTCACCATGCATCTTTGAGGTAACAAGATGTACCAGGATTTGAAATAGTATTATTAGTGGCGAGGGATGAAAAAGGATATAGCAGAGTATGTATCCAAATGTCTGACTTGTCAGCAAGTAAAACCTGAATATCAAGTAACATATGGTCTGTTAAATCCCATTCCAATTCCACAATGGAAGTGGGACAACATAACTATGGACTTTGTATCCGGTTTTCCCCTCACCCAAATGAAACACATGATTCATTGCAATCGCCGATGGACTTACAGTCTATCACTTACTATCTGATCACTCATTCCATGGATCGGATTAGCAAAGTTGTATGTGAATGAGATAGTTCGGCCAAGGTGGGATCTCACTATCAGCTGTGTGTCCGATCGCGATCCACGCTTTATGTTATGGTTTTGGAAAGAATTGTACCAGCCTCCTGGGTACTTAACACTCTTTAAGACAACCTTCCATCCACAAACAAATGGATAACTGAAAGAATAATTCAAGTGTTAAGACATGCTTCTGTTTGTGTGTTAGATTTTCCTGGAAGTTGGGATATGTATATTCCCTTAAGGAATTTGGCTATAACAACAGTTATCAATCAAGTATTTGTATGGCCCCCTATGAAGCTTTATATGGCAGAAAATGTAGAACTCCTATATAGCCGGGATGTGACTGGTAATGAGTATATAAAGTAATTGGTCCCAAATAAAACATAAAAGAAAAAGTTCGGATCATTCAGCAAAGGTTAAAAGCTGCTAGTGATAGACAAAAGTCTTATGCAGATTTAAAAAGAAAAGACATAGCGTACGAAGTCGGAGATAAAGTCTTCTTGAAAGTATCATCGTGGAGGAAGATTTTACTGTTTGGAAAGAAAGGAAAACTGAGTCCAAGGTTTATCGAACCTTATAAGATTTTAAAAAGAATTGGACCGGTAGCTTATCGTTTGGCCCTCCTGTCAGAGTTGGCCAAATTACATAATGTGTTCCATGTCTCTATGCTTCGGAGATACCATTCTGATGAATGTCATATCTTGCCCGTACAAGATTTACAAGTGCAATCAGACTTCACTTTTGATGAAAAGCCAAAAGCTATTCTAGATCGTGACGTAAAACAATTGAGGAACAAACAAGTCCTTCTAGTAAAGGTGCTTTGGCAACACCATAGTATGAAATAAGAAACTTGGGAACTAGAATCGATAATTAGGGCACAGTATCCGCAACTCTTCAATTCAGGGTATAATTTCGAGGACAAAATTCTTTTAAGGGGGGAGAGTTGTAACACCCTAAATTATACCCTAGTAGTTTTATGACATGTTTAGGGTATAATATAAGTTAAATTTTCATTTTTCCGAAAATTTAAGTGCTAAGTGTGAAAAATGATATAACCGGAATTATTAAAGAAGTAAAGGTGATATTGGTAAAATGACAAATTAGGGACTTAAGAGACTTTAAGCTAAAAGATTATATGATAAAGAAGAATATCGATGTTTGACGTGCAAATGAAATAAAATGGAGGACTAAAATGTAAAAAGAAAAAGTAATAAATTCCCTTAAGACTAAACATGGTCTTCTAAGAAAGGAAACATTTTGTCAAGGCTTTCGAAGTTGTATTACGGCCAGAGAGAACTAACTTCGTTTGTTTAATTCTCCATTTGTCTCGGGCTGATCTAGCCTAATTCAAGTGCGTAGCGAAGAAAAAGGATGCCAGTGGAGATTTCAATAAAAACTGGGCTATGACTATCCTAACTCTTTCTTTGGTGATGTTTGTGTTAGGTTAGCCCTAACTCATTATAAAGGTGGTTTTGGTTGGTTTAAGTCAGTTTTGTGGTTTGTTTTTAAATGGATTTTGTTTTGGAAGGAAGTTTTCCGGTGACAAAGGGCAAAAAGCCCTAATTTCTGTACAAGCCTGATCCCGAAGCCACAAAATTGACAGTTTTTTACTCGCCTGGCCTAGCGAAACTGAAGTCTTGTTTTTTTGTTTTTTTGTTTTATTTTTATTATTATCATCTGTTAATTCTAGAAACCATCAATTAGATTAATGTAGGATCATAACAAGTGAATGAAAGGGTTCGTACCTGTATACAAATTATATGTAAAAATGTGCTTGAACTCACGCCTCTGGCGGCGAATTCGTTTCGCTCTTATTTCCGGGTGTATCCAAGTACAAGAATGTGAGTAAGAAAAATAAAATGCTCTAAAACATATATAATTGTATGTCTGCTTAAGACCCAAATAGTGAATGAATAGGCACCTCTGATTAGTGCGACACCACTCTCTGTTTAATGCTTCGACACTCCGATTAGTGGACAACACTCCGTCGCTGGTTACGACACTCCCCGCACGGCTACGACATCTCTCGTTACGCGGGTAGGTGCATACCGTGCTTCGTGATCTCCGCTTGGTAATCGCACCGTACTTCTGGGCAATTTATCAGGCTATGTCCTCTCATTCATTATTTCCAGTCCATACAAGATTTCTATTATGTACTCCTACGGAGACTGAGTATTGCGGATTTGCAATTATGTTATACGATACTCGTGATTGAGGACCACTGCATGTGGTTATATATGTCATCTGTTTTTCCACTAAGCTATAAGCTTAGCACAAGTGTTTCATCCGTGTAGGTACTGAAGAGATCGTTAGAGATATCCCGCATTCACTAGGGCCAACACAGCATTAAGAGTCCACCTGATGTAGGTTTTTGACTTTGTTTTGAAATGTAAATGTAAAATTTTGTAATAGTGGAACTTGTATAAGTACAAGCAAATGAGACTCAAGAATTTATGTATAGGAACATTTAAATACCACTACGGTGGTAGTATTACAAGTTTTATCTGATATATGCATATATATTTTGAAATGGGCCCACCAATGTCGAAAAATCAAAGTTGGGGTCTCACCTCAGGGTGTCCCATCTCTTAATGCGCTAGGGATGGGGCAGTAATACAAAATTAGGTGAACTCGAGATAACGTGCGATGCAAGTGATTATGCACCGGGGCTATTTTGGGACAAAGGTGAGAGAACATATTCAACCCATATATTATGCGAGTAAAACGCTGAACGAGGCTCAAGAGAATTACACAACTACAGAGAAAGAGATGCTAGCAGTGGTGTATTCTTGTGACAAGTCTCGACTGCAGCACATTTTGGCCTAAAGGTTACTCTACACCTTAATTCATGACAATCAAATATCTTGCATTTAAAAGGAGGCTAGATCGAGATTAATTCATTGGGTTTATTGCTTCAAGAATTCAATATGGAAATTAAAGACAAGAGAGGTAGTGAAAATGTGGTAGCAAACCACCTATCTCATTTGGAATCCGAGCAGTGGGATTGAAGATTGGTACGTAGATTGAGTGAATCTTTCTGCATACAATTGCTAGCTGGAAGCTCATTTGCCATGGTATGCGATTTTGTAACCATCACATGCAATGTGTTACCCCATTTAGTTCTCGTTTAAGAAAAATTCCTACATGATGTTAAGCTTATATCAATGGGGACACCTCCGTTACTTTTTAAAAATAAGCCTGCATCGCATCGAGAAGATGTGTACCTTGAGAGGAACAACTGGAAATCATATCCAAGTTCCATTCTTCCCCATATGGAGGACACTTTGGAAGCCAAATGACAGCTCAGAAAGTGCTTAAGTCTAGATTTTTCTTGCCTAGCTTGTTCAAGGACTCTCGTAAACACGCCTGCACTGTGATAGATGCCAAAGAAAGTGGGTAATATTTTCAGAAGAAATGAAATGCCCCTAAGCAACATTCAAGAAGTAGAAATTTTCGATGTATGGAGCATTGATTTCATGGGACCGTTTCCTCCTTCATTTGGGAAATTGTATATTCTTCTTGTTGTCGACTATGTGTTGAAGTGGGTGGAGGCACCACACAGGAAAATGATGCTAAACAAAGGGTGCACCCGCTCACAAAAATATCCTCAAATATCCTCTAGTTTGGTACTTGGGGATGTATTCTCAATGATGAAGGGAGCAGTGCAGTAGAGTCTTTGCCTCTTTGTGGGGAAGTACAGCATCACGTTATCTGAAAGTCTCCCATATCACCCATAATCCAATGGGTAAGCAGAAATTTCAAATAGGGAGATTAAAGCAATATTGGAAAAAACTCCAATTGGTGAGTTCATCTAGGAAGGATTGGTTGAAGAAGTTGGACAATGCTCTATGGGCATATAGGACCATCTTCAAAACTCCAATTGGCATGTCCCCCTTTCGCTTAATCTTTGGAAAATCATGCCATCTGCCATTGGAGTTAGAACACCGTGCAATGTGGGCGATAAGGAACCTCAATTTCAACCTGAAAATTTTGGTGAGAAGAACTCGTTCAAGTGAATGAACTTGAGGAAATGCCACGATGATTCATATGAGAATCACGAATCTATAGGAGAAGACTAAAAGGTGGCATGAAGGCACTTGTTTAAGGGAAGAGTTCAAGGTGGAGTGACAAAGTTCTGATTTTAACTCCGGACTAAAGCTATTCACAGGCAAGTTGAGATCCAAGATGGTCAGAGACTAGTTCTGATCACATCGGTAACCCCATATGGTGCAATAGGAATTTTAAGCGGAGGAAAATGGACAATAGTTTAAAGTCAATGGCCAGAGGTTGAAGCATTATTTGGGTGAGCAAATTGCTAAAGAAATCGTGAACTACATTGTTATATAATCTCCATTTCTTCGAGCAACCAGCAGTGCAGCACAACTTCGTCGAGCTATCGACACTAAATATAGCGCTTCTTAGGAGGCAACCCAAGTTTTGTAAGAACGCCACCTTTCATTATATTTTCTTACTTTATTTCATTCTTTTTTTAGTTTAATTTGATTATGTTTTTAGGGATTCTTGGTTTGTTTTGTTTTGTTTGATTTGTGTGTCAAGTGTTTCAGGTTCATTCAAGAAAGTAAGGTCGAAGGTTAATCTGCTTGAAACCTAGTTTTTGGGAGTGAACCTAAAATTTGTGAAAAAGAGGGAGCCATGGACTCAATTTGATTTTCAATGAATTTAATGTAATTTTTGGGGACAAAAATCAAGTTTTAAATTTTGTGGGCAATGCAATTTCGAGTGAACCCACTCTCGGGTACACAGAGGTGAAGACTGCTTCTCCAAGGCGAACCCTTGGTAAGTTTTGCCAAGAATTCGGGTTTGCTAAGGTGAAGGAAAACCTTCGCGTAGGCGAAGGTGTTCGCTAAGGGAAGGAAAAACCTTCGTCGAGGTGAACATGCGTCCCCAATTTGGCACACCGCCAGTTCTCAAAGGCGAAGGAGCCTTGATCTGAGCCACATCAGGCTTTTGGCATGCCCTCTGCAGGTTCGTCGGCGCGAAGGGCCCTTAGCTGAGTGAGACATCCTGCATTTCAAATTCGAGGTCCACTTCACCAAAGGCGAAGGCTCCTTCGGCCAGAGGCAAAGAAGGCCCGATGTTTAAGGCACACCCAAATTCAAAATCGCACTTCATTTTTCATTCCATTTGTTTCTGACTTTTCCCTCCGAGAACTCGATCCTTCAAGTTAGGTTTTTCCCGTCTCTGTCTTCCTCCATGGCTCAAGAAGAAAGGCTGTCCTAGAGAGAGAGAGGGCAGTTTCAGCTCAGTGCACCTCCGCCTCTTCCTGACAATCCTTAGACGTTTATCACACAGAAGGCGAAGAAGTTGTACCATGAGTCCCTCTATAATAGAACTTTTGTTATAAAGCATGGTATCCCGGACTCATATGTCTATTTAATCTTCATGATCTAGGAAAAGGGTTTAATTTACATTTTGGTATGTCTGACACAGGATAGCAGTTGTCGGGACTTTCCTCCCGACCTCTGATTTCAAGTTGGCTCCATAGTATATGTCCGAGGCAAGTGGGTGGATTTCAGTGCCGTGAAGATTAACTGGGTGTACAACCTGGTAGATGATGATAGTGACGCCTACAGGGCACTATTTCAAGACAAAGATTATTAGATGATCATGAGGTCCCTCCTGAGGGCCCTTGCGTTCGACGCCATCCTCCACACTTCGAGGTTACTACATTTAAGATGAAAGCCCTAAAGCCAATTTCGAATGTTTTGTACAACTTCATTTGCACTACCCTAAAGCCTAGCCTTCATCTATCTACGGTCACCAGGGATAAGACGGTCTTACTTTATGCGATTGTGTTGGGCATGAAATTCGATGTCAGCAATGTTATTGAGAGGGGGATAATAGAGTCCACTCAGGGGCAATGTCTTGGAGCCATATACACCTCTACGATTGCGGTTATCTTAGACTCACTTTGAGGTCCATTGCATGAATCTTGAGAAAAAGCCACCTGAGCTTCCACTTTATCGCTCCCCCGAATCACAGGATGGAGCCTTTGACGACATGGAAGAAGATGAAGAGGGAGAAGCCGCTGAAGTAGGAGATCCAGTTGAGGAAGACTCTGACAACAATGAAGGCACGAGTGATATACTCGTAGCATTGAGAAGAGAGTTCTCTAGACTCTCAGCTCGCCAGGATGAGTTGGCCCATCGACAACAGCTGCAAGTAGATAGTGCGGAGCGCAACACGACCTATATTGTCAGCATGAAGCAATTTTACCACGAACCAGCATCTTCATCAGCAACACCTCTACAACCTCCGTCTCCATTCCAGTTTCCAGCATGGCCCCGATGCAAGCTCCACGAGTAATTTGATGAATACCCAATAGATGATGATGAGCACCCTGCGACGAGGGGGTTTCTATTTCCATTACATTGCGAGGGACAGTGTTGTTTTCAAGTTTGGGGGTGTTTTGCAGTACTTTTCAGAATATTTATTTATTTTGCAGTATTTTTATCTCTGAGTTTTATTAATTTTCCTTGATGCACAGGAGACAATTACTCATTTCTTTATCGCTGTTGTATACTATTTCTGGATATTTTGGATGGTTGTTATACTATTTTGGTTATGTTTGATCGGTTATCTAATCCATTTTTAGTCATAGTAGCTCTAATATGCAATTTTTTTAAGTAAATCATTCTAATGCCACAATGCATAGAAATTTTGAAACTTTTTTTTTTTTTTGTAAATATCCAAATTGGTTTATGTTGTTGTTTATGGGTCCGTTGTTGAAATACCTTAAATGCCTATGATGATATCAAATTTTTTTATTCTTTACATATGAACAATGTGAGAGACAGTTGAGCTAAAAGTCAAATAGGATGACCATATAGCTGTATACTTAGCTATAGGTTTGCACCAAATCAAGCACAAGTCTCATATACCCTTGTTGTCCATTTATGCTTGGTTTAGAGAAAATTGCCATTAATTCATGATGTACAGATTTATGAGATTTTAGAACTTGCTCGAGTATCATTTGAGAGGCAAGATTGCTGTGACACATCTTTTTTGGGAAATGATGTAGGCCATCCTTTGGAATTAGTTGAGGAGCCTTTTTAGCCTACTGATAGGGGTGAATCATATTAGCATTTATAGCATGTTTCTCGTGTGTTTATGTAACCTAAATGCTAGATTCACCCCCTTATTCTCAAGTATTACACTAATCCCTCATTTGTGTGAGTTTTGCAGAGATTGAAAGTAAAGCAAGCAAAGAAGAGTGCAAAAAATAGCAAGAAAGCAGAACTTGTACTAGAGGCATTGCTTTGCCAAGGCGAAGGAACAACCCACCTGCTTAGAGGCTAAGCTAAAAGCGAAGGGGTGGAAGGCCTCGGGTTAGCGAGGTGAAGAGCGACCCTCGTGGCGAGACCTTCGCGGCGAAGTAAAACCCTCATCGAGAGAAGAGAGGAGGAATCCACGTACGAGCCAAGGACCTTGAGTTCGCCGAGGCGAAAGGAGACCACCTTGATTTTTGACACATGTCTTCGCCAAGGAGAAGGATGTCAGGTTTAGGACAAAAAGGCCCTCATTCTCAGCCCCATTTTGGTCATTTTCCAATGCTATAAATACTTGTTATGTAATATTTGTAGGGGGATAGACAATATTGGAGAGAGCTTGGAGTTTGGCACATAGTCATCTTCTATGGTTTTTCTCTAAGCTCTCATTTGCTAGGGTTTGTAGATTTTCTTAGTTTTTAACTTGTGTTCGAGACGGTGCAAGATCTAGGTTGCTAGAGGGACTTCTTGTAGTGGTGGAGCATGGTTTTGGGACACCTCACAGCCATGTTGTTTGTATCCCTAAATTATTCTCTTTCTCTTAATCTTTCACCATTATGTTTGTTGCAGACATGATATTGTTGGGTTTTGAGGCTACTATGAGTGGCTAGATCCTCTTCTAGGGCTAGTTGTTGACATTGGTGTTTGGATTTTGTAATATATTGAATAATTTTGTGAATGTATCTTGTGTTGAGGTTTTATGATGTGATTTTATGAATTTCTAGGTTTTTATCTAATTGTTGCATGCTAAGTAGTGAGATTGATCCCTAGATCTAAAAGGGTTTTCAAAGTGACACTTGGAAGTTTACCCTTAGGACTTGATTTTCATTCTCTAATATTTCACAATTGATAAAAGCAATTTGACTTAATCAAAGAAGTCCAGGAAATTAGGGATGCCTAGTACTAGATGGATTTCATTATGAGGGACATCATCTAACCTTATGTGATGATCGTATGGACCGAAAGGTGATCGATCTGAGTATAACCTAGGAAATTTCATTGTATGGATGAGTGACAATGGAAATTCTAAGGGTGATTTACCTTAGGAGACAAATGCGCATTGTTTAACCTAGATGGACCGAAAGAAGGAGAATAGGGATTAGGTGTGAAATTGAGGGCAGGACTCGAAGAGGAGAACCGCATCTGAGAGTTCAGGTAGACATAAGAGCATCTTCACTTAATTAGCACTTAATGAATATAAGCCATAAATGCACCAATGGAAACAACTGCCCGAGTGTTATTCCTTAACGTTTTTCTTATAACTTAATCCAATCACTTCCTAATATTTTAGAGTAGATTTTTAGTTTAACTTAGTTTCGTTTTTAATGAACAATCAATCACAACTAGTTTAATTCGCTTAAATAGTGAAATTCTCGAGTAGCCAGGGTACTTAATCCCCACTTAAACCATCTCTTCCCTGTGGGTTTGACATACTAGGTTTTTAATTTGAAAGCCATTATATTACTTATGATCCATGCACTTGCGGATTAGGTTTCTTTAACCAAACTTTTATGTAAACAAAACAACCGAACACCTACCCGGTTATGTATTAATCCATAGCCACCCAGTTTAAGCCGTAACAACCATGTTTTATCTTGAAAACCAAGAATGAACACCCATATCCCGTTGTTTTACCCATCGATCAAGAGCCCATATTTTACCCTTAACATGTCGTTGACAAAGCGCAAATCAAGAGAAGGACATGTAGTTTGGTGGGAAGTTGGGATTAAGCGGTTTTGATAAGTACAAAATTCAGGTGTTGAAGAGAGCAAAAAAGAAAAGAACTCAAGGGGGAGCAAATGTAACCTCATAGCCTTCCTACCTTGAGCTAGTAAGTCCGTAAGGGTGTTTTAACACCTAATACCTTAAGGCCAATTGGTCCAGGAGTTATTGACCTAAAACTTGCTACATTGGATGAGTAGAAAGCTTAAAAGAGGTTGAATATTCTTATTTATACATACCTTGATGTTCGAGGAAAAAGCAAAAAAACTTTGGTAATCTTGAAGAAATATAAAGAACAAACAAGTTTGAGGTAAAATGGAATGAAAAGCACCTTGATGCTAAATAGGGTTAAGTGAATGAGAAGCTCAGTGAAGACATAGTCAAATTTTGGAGGATGAAGCATAAGAATAGAAGAAGGAAGTGTTGAAGTGTTTTGAGTAAAATCTGAACCTAAATGACCTATTTAACTACCCTCTCACCCTAGGCACACATTACAAGCTTGAAAAGACCTATTTGATCCTAAGAGCATGTAATGCCTACATTAGTGGAGAATGGGATGCGAAGCAAGCTTATGAAGTCTCGATCACTCTTTATCTATGAAACTATTTATGAGAGAGATCTTGCACCTCATGCATTCCCCTAATTTCATTTAAATTTGCCTTTGATCAATGAGGTGAGGCGCACGCACTCACGCTAGAACAACGATGAAGTGCAAGCGGCTTGTGGCCCGACCTATTTGTTGTGAAGAATAACGTCTTGAAACATTATTCATGTGTTGGAATTCGCCAATTCCACGAGGCAAAATATTGCGAATTACATATCTCTATGGACTCGAGGTTTTCTTTCTGATAAATTTGGAAAATGTGTTTTGTCTTTAGCGAGGACAAGAAAAACGTTAATTTTAGGGTGTTTGATAGAATTAAATCATTATTAGCATTTATAGCGTGTTTTAAAGGTGTTGTACTTAACCCAAATGCTAGATTCACACCTTATGCACAAATATTACACTAACCCCTCATTTGTGTGAGTTTTGCAAGTATTGAAAGTAAAGCAAGCAAAGAAGAGGGAAAATAAAAAATAAAGAAAGTAGAACTGCACGGAGAGCCTTTGCCGGCAGGCGAGGGCGTCCAGCAAACCAAAGGCTTTGGGTTTGCCGAGGCAAAGTAGACCTTTGTCGAGGCGAAGTAGACCTTCGTCGAGGCGAAGGATGATCATCTTGATTATTGACACATGTCTTTACCAAGGCGAAGGGCACTTCACCAAGGTAAATGATGTCGAGTTGAGACAAAATACCCTCATTCTCAGCCCCATTTTTGAAATTAGATTCTCCATATCTTTATAAATACTCACTTGTATCATATAAAGGAGGGTTGGAGGCTTGGGGCTTACACATATCCATCTTTTAAGGTTTCTCTCACTCTCATTTCTAAGTTTATGGAATTTTTCTTAGATATTTTAGCTTGTTTTTGGAGCTAAGTTGTAAGATCTAGCTGTTAGAGGACTTTTTGTAATGGTGGAGCCGGGTTTTGGAGGACTTCCATTTCATATTTGTTTTGTATCACTAAACCCTTCACTCTCTCTTAATCTTTCAGCTTTATGTTGGCTATAAACATGATTTTGTTAGGTTTTGAGGCTGCTATGAGTGGCTAGATCCTCCTTTAGGTCTGGTTGTTGACATTAGTATTTGGTTTATGTATTATAATGAATAATTTTGTAGATGTGATCTTGTATTTGAGTTTTATGATGGTTTATGAATTCTACAAGGGTTTTATTCAATTGTTACATACTATGTAATGAAATTGAGACCTAGAGCTCAAAGGGTTTCCAAGGTGACCATTGGAAGTATGCCCTTGGGATTCGATTTTCATCCTCTAATATTGTGTAATTGATAAAATCAACTTAACTTAATCGAAGAAATTTAGGAAATTATGAAAGCCTAGTACTAGATGGATTCTATTAGGAGGGACATCATCTAATTTTACGTGATGATCGTATGGACCGAAAGGTGATCGGTCTGAACATAACCCATGAAATTTCATTGCATGGATGGAAATTCCCAAGGACTGGTCTACTTTAGAACAAGTAACACATTGGTTGACCTAGATGGATTGAAAGGAGAATATGGATTAGGTGTGAGAAATTGAGGTGAGACTTGAAAAAGAGAATCTCATACAGAGTTCATTGGGTAAACACAAGTGTATCTTCACTTAATTAGCACTTATGAATATAAGCCATAAATGCATCAATGGAAACAATCGGCCTAATTATTTATTCCTTAAGTTTTTCTTACAACAAATAAACTATTTGCTAATCTTTTTAGAGTATATTTTAGAATTTTAACTTAGTTTCATTTTGGTTAACAATCAATCACAACCAGTTTAATTAAACTAAATAATAAAATTGTCGATGGCAGGTACTTAATCCCCACTTAAGCCATGTCTTCCCTGTGGGTTCAACATACCAAGCTTTTAATTTGAAAGCCACTATATTACTTGTGATCTGTGTACTAGCGAATTAGGTTGCTTTTAACCAAACTTTTATATAAACAAAAAGAACCGAACAATGATCCAAGTTGAAGGTTTGGATTTGAAATGACTTTGTTGTGTAATCTATATGAAAGGTGGTGCTTTAAAATGGAAGTTTTGTTGTGTAATGACTTGATTGTAATTTGGAAGGTATTAGAAATCCACATAATAAATTTAAAAACGAAAAACGTAGTCACTGACTACGGTTTTACATTTAAATTTAAAGTCGTAGTCAATGACTACGGGTTTGGCTCTTTTTTTAAAAAAAAAATCGAAAATCGTAAGTCGTATTTCTGGTTTTAACTAAAAAAGTTTTAAAACTATAGTCGATTATTATGGTTTCTTGAGATATGTAAATGCATTAATTAAGAACGTCTTCAGTTTTGAGCGTTTGTTTAACTTTTTATTTATTATGATAATTTCTTTAAAAAAAATTCATAATATTATGGGAAAAAACTCCTAATGGTAGATTATTGTCAAACATCATAGTTCTCAAGAGTATGTGCATATGTGCACATCATAATACGCTAGTTCATATACTTGTCCATTTTAGCAGCCTAGTACAGTTTCAGGAGAGATAGGGCCAAATGGATAATTTGATAATGGGCTTAATTGGACCTAACTCAAACATTTAATAGAAGTTCATATATATGGTATAGTGCAGGTTTATAAGCCCAAATACACATGGAAGAGATTCTTGGGCTTTAAGCCCGGAGCATAGAACCATTCGTAAAATACTAAAATTTTATTTACAACAATAATGCAAAGTGGAAAATGGACGAGGCAGAGGCACACAAAAAATCAATCCAAGATGGAAGGTATACAAAACATATCTCATATTTTATCTTATGCATGTTACACCTTTGAATTTGGCAAATAATAATAATAATTATTGAAGTTGCCAAATCATTTTATTTTAACAAGTTTGTTATTGTCTTTGAGATTTGAGCAAGTGGTAAAATGATGGGATAGACATCTAATACGGGAACTATAACGAGAATCGAATCTTTATAAGAATAAAATGTCAGTCGAATCACTTATAATAATAGAATATTGTACCGTAATATCACGAATGAATAAGCTCGAAAAAATAAAATTTTGTTCTCAAAATTTTTATGTAATTGCAAGTCCGAGAATTTGGGTAGGGTAAATAAAATATGTAAAAAGTTTTATGTTATTTATTTTCTTTAAATCTTCTAGGTTTAGGATAAACATAGCATGATTTTCTAGGTATTTGTATTTTAATAAAGTAGTGAATATGTCAATAAAATCTAATTCAAATGGTTAAGAGCTTAAGGGATCAAGTTTTAGGAACAAATTATTTTTGACAAAAAAAAAAAGTGTAAGCTAAGGGATTTTATCCTTTTATTTAAGATTTTGATGGAAAACGATAATTATCACTCATGCAAATTTAAATTTGCATGTAAGAACACTATTATATAAAAAGTTGTGTCATATTATTGTAGATATTATTATTAAATACTCTAATAGGTTTGGGTTGAATGTTACAACTTAACCCGAATGTAAACTAAGTTCGTTTAAAAAAAAAAAACAAAAAACAAAAAACAAAATAAATGCATTTCATTTGTTTCCAATTTCAACGGTTTACACAAGGGATATTATGAGTTTTGGACAAATATACGTTATTTTTTTTTAATTATTAAAATAAGTCAATCAAATAATCTTTCAGTAGTGCGTTATCGCGTCGTACACACACAATAATCTTGCGGTCAGTGAAACGCGATATTGTTTTTTTTTGTTTTTTTTTAGAATGAGAATTTTAAGTTACAAATAATTGCCAAAATCACAACATATTATATCTATCTAAAAATACAACAAATTCACATCACCTGCATTACAAACATTTCGTAAAGAATTAATAACTTTGCCAAAAACCAACTTAATTGCATCAAAATAACAATAATACACATGTTGCATACAAACATTTCACATCAAAATTAACGACTTTCATCTAATTGCATGAAATGACAAGCCGTCTACTTAATGATTGATCATTTCATATATAAACCAAATCATATAAATATATATCTGATGTAATACAAATATGATATATCTGAATATAAATGAGCGTGATAAGGTCTAGCGTGATGGAGAACTTTGTCTTCTGCTTAGGATCATAGAATACACAGGTAGATGATGCGAGGGGGCATGTGCGTCTGAATGGATCCCAATGGAATTTGAAGGGAGGCGAGAGGAGCTTGAGGTGGAAGACTCGGTGTGTCAGGCAAGGGGCGCGAGGTGCCCAGGTGGGCATGCACCTAAGTCTAGAACAAGGTTAATCATGGTCTCATCAATGAGAGGCAATGATGTAGGTGATGTTGTAGATAGTAATGTGGCCTCTAAGGCCAAAGATGTAGGTGATAATGGTGGGATGACATGTGGAGGAGAAGTCTCTAGGGGTGGTGTGGAATACACGAGTGGTATGAAAGTATGGTAGGAGTGAGTGTGGAAAGAGCTCGTGTGCCAAGTCTCGGGGATGCGTGGAATACTCGGGTGGCGCCGATCTCATCGGTGGAACAACCCAGCAGCCTGACCACTTTCGTTCGACAACCACCTCGCTCTTCTTTCCGGCCCGGTGGAAGTCCCGGGGTAGTGTGGAATACGAAGTGGTATGAAAGTATGGTAGGGTAGTGTGGAAAACTCGTGTGGTATGGAAGTCTCGGGGGCTGGCGTGGAATACTCGGGTGGCATGGAAGTCTCATCAGTGGAACAATCAGCAGTACGACCACTCGGTCGACGACCACCTCGCTCATTAACTCGGCCAGGTGGACCACGACCTCACCCACCACCTCTCCCTCTGGACCACGACCTCGGATCGAAATTTGCATCCTAAGCTATGATGGATGGCGAGGAGGTTTTATGGATGATCCATGTGGCCCGTGTAGATGCTTCCTCATCTTGTGCGGCGATGCATTGGTCCCGCTCGATCGAGAATTAAAAGCGATCTATGATATGTTGAATGTTATGCAACCAGGCTTTGAGAAGCCAGCGAAAAAAGGATATAGTAGTGATCTTTACCATCCTAAATATCTTAAAAACAAACCAAACAAAAGTAAATGTGGCTACATGTTAAATATTGGAAATAATTTAGAATTTAAACACGCTTACTTACCAACAAGTGTGATGTTGCGGCTGTATTATGGTACCTCATTTGATCCCTATGGAGTGGTGGTGTGATCAAACATCATGTAATACATCGATACCACTCCATATATATAACACCCCAAAAATACCCTAACAATTTTATAACATGTTCAGGGTGTAAAATAAATTAAATTATATTTTTTCGGCGTTTAAATGGCTGAAAACGAAAAATGATACAAACTTGAAATTTTACGAGCGAATAAATTTGGTAAAAATGTCAAATGAGGACCTAAGAGTCATAAATGAGGAGTGTAAATGTTAAAATGAAAATGAAATGAAATGAAGTGAAAATGAAAGTGAAATGAAGCTTTAAAGTGAGAAAAATAAGAAAAATGGGAATTAGTGTGTAGCCAAACAAGGCTTAAAGAAGGATTAAGATTAAAAGATTAAATATTGGTCCATGAGGATATTTCTCTCATTCCCTCATTCTCGTCTGCTCATCTCTCGTTTCACGCACAAATCTCTATCTCTCGAGCTCTCACTTGATCTTCACCTTCCACTTTGAGGAAGTAGGAACTTGGATTTCTCTCATTCTTCGGTTGTTTTGTATCTAAGTATAAACCACCAGGCTGATCTATCTAATTTGAAATCAAAGGACGATTCGTGGTGAGTTGCGGCTAGGTCGAAGAAAACTAGGGTTTTAAGCTCATGTAAGGTAAGTGTAAGGAAATCCGGCTAGATCTATGGAAAGCTAGTGTATTGAGGTAGAAATCAGCCTAGCTGGAACCACTGAATGGCCAGAGCCTAATTTTTCTCGTTGTTATTCCTATGTCTCTTCTTAGTTCGGTTTGTGTTTGATTTGGCCAAAGCTGGAAGTGTTGAGATGAAATATGTTTATGTGTTTTGTTTTGAACCTAAACGAACTAATTTGAGTGTTTGGTAACTGTTTTCAAGTGGATTAAACAAAAAACAGGGGATCCTCAGCCACTGCCATGAAAATGACTGTGGAGGTCATTTTGCTTCACAAAAGACAGTTATGAAGATCTTGCAATCTAGTTTTTACTGGCCATCACTTTTCAAAGATACTCATGCCATGGCGCAGCTTACCAGTCATTCTGCGAACTCGGGGGAAGCTTACTCGTCGTAACATGATGCCCTTGAACCCGATTTTAGTGTGAAGGCATGTGGTTTGGGGCATTGACTACATCGGGCCCATTCCTACATCACTTTTAGTTATTCGTACATCTTAAGGTAGGGTTGGAGGTATGTGTCTAAGTGGGTTGAAAGCGATCCCTTGTAAAACAAATGACCATGGAGTAGTGCTAAAATTTTTAAGTATGTTGCATATTTGAGTCCCCCGAGAGGCTATAATCGATGATGGAGGTACCCATACACGAAACCTTTTGAAACCCTCCCCAGCTAAATGGGGGTGAAACACAAGTGGTACTCCTTACCATCCTCGAGACCGGTGGACGGGTTGAGCTAGCTGCAGGGGGGAGATTAAGACCATCTTGAGTAGAGTGGTGAATTGAACATAAGATTGGTCGATCAGCTGCTAGACTCATTGTGGGCATCTGAGCGACTTTAGAGACCATTCTTGGGATGTCCCATATCAGCTAGTCTATGGAAAGCGTGCCATCTTCTTGTGGAAATTGAATACAAGGCATGATGGCGATTAAAAGCTCGACATGGATTTGGAAGCGAATAAAAAAGGTTTCTTGACCTCAATGAATTAGAGGAACTAAGGAATGATGCTTACCTGGACTCCAAAATTTCCAAAGAAAGATTCAAGAAATGGCATGGCCAAATGGTGGTTCCAAAACATTTCCAAATAGGAGATAAAGTCCTGCTTTATGATTCCAAACTTCATATCTTTATGGGAAAACTAAAGTCTAGGTGGATTGGTCATTTCACCATTCATCAAGTTTGTATCGATGGGCGATAAGAACTTCGGCAAGTAGAGCGAACTTTCAAAGTAAATGGCCCAGCGCCTTAAGCGTATGTAAATCCCCCTTTAAGATTTAGACAAGGAGGAGTTCACCCTCAGCCAGGCCTTCCACTCTGTAGCTCCGATGGTCATTCCGGCGGTAGCACGTGACTTGGCCATCCACATTTTTCGTCCTTTCGCTCTGGCTCAATCATAGGATGATGATGAGGTTCCACTCTCCACGACTACTTGAGGAGGTATCACTTCCTTCATTAAGTTTCCACCTCAAACCATTGAGGGCAATGTCATATTCGGTTGAGGGGAGAGTTAATGAAGGAAGTATTTATATTTTGAGCAAACCATTGCATTTAATTAGACCAGCTTGCTAGTTAGTTTTTTAAGTACAAGTATATATGTTTTTTAATTTTCCAACTTACATGTGCTTTAGTTTTGTTTATAATTTCTCATTTCTGAGAATTTTTTTTTGTAAATGCTCAACTTAATTTAGGAGAAATTGAAGTCTTGTCCCAGCATTGATATTTGAAGAATAATTGTTATGCTTAATTGAGTTAAAGGCTAAATTTAAAATTCTTCTTGTCTTGACCTTATTTCTTCCACTTTGAACTAACCACACCTTGCATGCACGTGATTTCAATTATAAGAGATTGAAAAATGTCTGCCTCTAAACCTACAAAAGTCAGGCCTAGTACCTTTGGCGAAATCTTTGTAAGTCAAGGACCCTGAATAAAAAAGACCAATGAGTCTTTCGAATTAGAAAAGAAAGAAAGTAAAAGAAATAGAAAAGAAAAAAAATTTGTGACACTTGCCTTAAAACCCGAGCACGGTCCGAGGGGTATATGACCAAAGTCTTTAAAGCCCGATGCCCTAAACCAACTGGTTAGGAGTCACCGACTTTTTTGCTCGTTACACGGGTGAATAGGTGGAGTTTAGCAATTTGTAGGTGCTGGAGTTTTGAGCTTATTATTAAAACTCTGAGGTAAAACCTGAAGAGTTAGTGGTTGAGAAATCCTTATGACTTGATGCCTAAGAGCCTTGAGGTGGTTAGGAGTCATCGGTGGACCAGATTACATGGACAGTGAGATTCTATTCCCTCGACGTGCACCCACAACACACAGGGTTGAGAAATAAAAGCGAGTCCTGATCTATTGAGGTTAGTTAGTGTGCTAGGTATAGAAAGAGCTAGGTGGGGAGAGGCAGTTTAGCCAGTTATTTTGAAAACTAATCAAGTTAACACGTAGGTTTTGTGGAAGGTTTCAGGTTGGTTCTCTAAGAATTGACACTGTTTTGATACTTGGATTTGCATAGCACACACTCTTCCTGAGATAGTCCGTGGGTAGAATTTTGGTGACTCTTGTTTGAAGTTGGGCATTATCCCCTCATTTTTGAAAAACCATTTTTTGTGGATATATAGTTTATCTTGCTTTTGATTACTTTTTTCTTCTTTCATTGCTAAGGAACTAGCAATGTGTTGGTTGGGGGGAGTGATTACTACGCAAATAGTGTTGTTCTATACTATTAAAACTCCGGATTTTGAGCACTTTTTCCGTAGTGATCGGCCCAGGTGACCACGATGTTGCACGTTAAGGACTCGCGATGCCGATAAATTTTATAGCAATTTTGTAGTTTTCACGAATATAAATATTGAAGATAGGGATGCAGCTCGAGCATGAAGAAATCAATTGGAACTTAAAGCGACGGGACCAGAGGCGGGCAAAAAGCGAGCGATTCGTAGGATTACGAAATTTGCGATTCAGAAATCCCCTACCCCTTTCTTCTTTTGTTGACTTTTGTCCTTCATTTTCTGATTTCTTTCCATTTTGTGCCTGTAATAGTTTACTGCTTTTGTTATTTTGGTAATTTGTATTGTTTTAGGTGGTATATAAGTCCCAAACAACACTTTGTAAGGATCGAAACTCGTGTGAAGTTTGAGAAGCATAGAACAAGCTCCGTTTTCTTTCCTTTTTCTCTCATTTTTTCTCACTAGCGAACGCATACGAGGATGACAAGCTCCGAAGGATGAGTGTTCCAAACCCCTCCTTCCTTGAAGTAAAGGGGCACGGGAAGGAACCTGCAAGGGCAAATGAAGGTTTCGTATTTTCAGCGTAGGTATTGATGACGTTTATGTTTTCCTTAAACTCTAGGTTCAAATCCCTTGAGTCGCAGCCAAATGGTCGAGTGCCAGTAGCTTCGAGATTTCATTTGGATGTTTATTCTTTAGATCAGAGTGATGTTCGTTAGTTATCGTTTATGAAATTTATTGGAAGGTGAGTCAAGGGAGACATGTTTTTCTTGTCTTAGACCATTAATACTCGGTGAATACCATTTTCAAATGATAGTTATTGAGGTTAAGTTTTATAGCTAAACGAGATCCTATTCGAGGAAGTAACTATGTATTACTATCCCCCGATGCGAGAAGATCCCGAAACCCTCATTTGCCACAGGGCCTAACCTGATGACCTAATACTTTAAGGATTTCTATTTTACATTTTAACTCATTTTACCTTTAGTTTTCACCACACAAATCTACTCTTTTTATAACAACCCAAAATCCAAAATGAAATCACCATCTTAAACTTCAGCACATCCAGTCATTTTACATGAAAACTCATCTTTATGAATGATCCTAGAACCAGCATGCTATAGTAGGCTGTCTTCTTGCGATCTGAGTGTTAGGTTATAAATTTTGTTTGATTTAAGAACACCCACTGGGTTTGAACGCGAATAAGTCATTGTAATTTTTTTAAGGTTCATATCTCCTATGCCTTTTCCAAATCAGTAGCTTGACACATATTTTTCCTACCCCCAGGAAAAATATCTATCAGGCTACCAATTTGGAGATAAAGGCAAAATGGGTATGAAGAATGGGAAATACATGGTTCAGTACATGTAAGGGAAAAACAATTGTCTTTCAGCATTAGAAATAAGCTAGCAACAATTGTAAAGTCTTATCTAACCAATTATTTAATACCCAGAGATATCTAAGTTTATAAAATTTGAAGGAAGCCAAAACGATTTGAAAATTTGCACATATCTTTAAGACAGAATTAGAAAAATCATGTCTCAAATCACACCTTTACCTCATAATGCAACATGCTTCACTCTCTTATCCATTATATCTATTCATAACATTAACCAATGTTGTTATGAAAATTAACCACTAATAACTCCACCACCTAGCTTTCGATAATTTTAAATTTTTGAGTCGATATATATGTAACAAAAATACGAGTCATAAATTTTATCTTCCTTATTGTTGTGCCAATAAAATCCTCAAGAGATATTCCAAGCAAGTTTTAAACTTCTGTGCTCTACTTACTTAGGATCAAATACAACAAGGAAATTAGTCAAGCTGAATTATATTATTGTATTGCAGCAAATCTATTTTCTGCTATCAAATTCTCTCTATGTTTAACTATACTAGTAACTCAAGTCATTTTCAACTCACACTTAAGCATAAGAATTATGCTACTATATATACAATAGAAATTGGGGGTAAGAAAATTTACATTTCTTTGTCTTTCAATAGAGAAAAAAAAAATCCTCAAGTGGCATCCCAAGCAAGTTGAAACCTATGCTTTATTTAGATGGTAGCAAAATGCAATGAGACATAATATTACGCAATATAAATTCCTAATTGCTCAACTAAATCCAAAATTAAATAATAAATAAATAAACATCAAACGAGGGGAGAGGAGGAGGAGGAATGCAGGTAAAAGTGGAAACGCTATAAAAATTAAAAAAACATACGCAATGAGTGGCTGAAGTAGGTTCTTTGTGGAGGAATGCGGTAATTACGGTGTATTGGCTCCAAGCAGGTCGTCGGAAAGGAAGAGGGGAGAGAAAGGAAGAAAAACTGACGGATGGAGAGAAAAAGAAAAACACAGTTTTAAAATGATAATACCATAGTCACTACATTACTGATGTGTATGCATTATTTTGATTTTCGACTTATTTAAATAATTTTAAAAAGAAAATAATAATGTAAAATTGTCCAAAACTCACTTATATTTGTCCAAAACTCGGATCTTAATCGAGTCTAAAATAGAATATATATTAAATAGACAAATCAAAATGGTGCAGAGAATCCCAACTAACCAAACACGATTACAAAATGATTCCCATCATCTGCCATACATTGTAACCAATCAGTAATCTCTCAATAGTAAAACCGACTGGAACCACCCTGAACTCATGAGTGGACCAAGTGGTTTGACTGGTTTCTGTTTTCGAGAAACGGTTAAAAAAAAAAAAAGAAAAAAAAAAGAATAAAGTGGTGAGTATATAAAAATGGAACCCTACCTCTCTTTCCTTGAGCCAGAGTCCAGATGCTAGGGTTCATGAGAAATGGGAGTCATACTCCCGGAGGCCCATGGGAATGGCTGGCTGGGAAACAATGGGCCGGTTGTGGTTTTCAAAAACTGTCTTTTTTTAATTGAAAATCAAGGAAAACATTTTTATTCTAAAAAGTAAGGTGTACAAGGAAAATGCTTGTAATTTGTTTGATTCATAAATTTGAAAATTATTCTTAACAATAGTTTTTGATATCGTGCGAAATACAGTTGTTTTTATTTTCTAAATTTAACATTTTATGTGTTTTTCATGTTTTATTTAAAAAAAAAAAAAAAAAAGTAAGAACCAAACGATTTTCTTATTTTTATTTTGTTTTTTTTTTTAAAGCACAAAAGACATAAAAAATTTAGAATAACAGAAATTCAAAAAATACCAAAACTGTAACATCTTTGATTCTTGCTTTTAAAACCTAATGGCCGAGAACCGTTTTTTAAAACACAATTTTGGAAGCATTGTTTCAATTTGTATATTTTGGGTTTCAAAAAAGAAAAAAAAGAAAAAAAGCAAAACATAATCAATTATTTTTAAAAACAAAAAAAGGGTTTTCATAAACAAACAATCCATATTTTCCGTTCTTTAAAACGATTTGAAAACACTTTTAAAAACATGAATAAAGGAGTGCCCAATATATTTTTCACATCTACATTAATTTTATATATTGCCTTGGCCGAGAAAAGTAAGGTTGTGTAAAAATGGTGAGTTCGTTTCCCATGCCATCCATTCCTATTGTTCCCGATATTTTCTCCCTTTTCTCGTCTTCCCCATTTCAATAACTCTTCTTTACAGTCAGTTCATTTCAAAAAAAAAAAAGTAAAAGCAGAAGCTCCTCCAAATTTTCAATGCCTTGAGAAACGGGAAAGAGCTCAAATGAGGTGGGGTCCAATATTGTTGAGTGGTCCAATTTTTCTGAATGGTTTTGTAAAACCATGGGCGAAAGACAAGGGTGGTTTCAGAAAAACCAAAACCACCTTATCTTCTCCCATATAATGTGAGTGGAAGAGGAAGAATTTTGGGGTTTTGGTTGCAGTTGCAGGTTTGAAATGGGAGATGAATATTTCCAAGGCGATAGGAAATGGATGGTTAGGAAATAACTTCCCCCTTACATATACATAGATACTTCACAGGAGATGTGAAAGTGCAGTTAATTCCTATACCACCCATTCCCTACTGTTTTCGAAATTTTCTCCCTTTTCTCCTGCTGCTGGTTATCATTTTTCTGTTTTGATTCTCTTCTTATGGAAGTGTTGCAGTTATGGAGAAGATTTTTTTTTTTTTTTCGTTTTTTTTAAATAATCCGTGGGAAAGAAACATATTCCGAAGGAAAAAAAATTAGTTTTCATTTCATGTTTTTTCTTCTTTTTTCTGAAAAGAATTTTGTAGGAAACAAGTCAATTTTTTCATTTTCTTAAGAAATATTTTCATCTCGGGGTTCGTCTGATTAAAAGATATTTTGATATTTTGGTTTTTTTTTTAAACTAAGAACTTTTGATTTTTGTTTTGAAGCTAACTGTTTTTAATATAATATAATATAATAAATTGTTTTTTTAGAATAGAACCCTTTCTCTCCTAAGTCGGACCTTATTAAGGTTAACCAATCAATCAACTTTTGATTTTTGAAAACCTTTTTTTGGCTTGATTTTTATACAAAAACCTTTCTTATTTTTGTGTAAAAATAACCTTTTTTTTTTAAGAGATAAAGGTAAATATATGAAATTGAATAAGGTATTTTTATTTAAAATGTCTTATTTTTTAAGAAAAAGAAACACAGGAAAAAGTAATTCCTTAATTTTAGGGATTTTTTAAATAAACAAATTTAGAGTTATTAGACGTGTTGAATCAATATAAAACATGAAATCAATTTCAGATGATATTTTAAAATTAATATATAAATTTATCAATTATGCGATTCCTCTTTTATTAACATAACGAGATAATTTTTTGCATATAACCTCATGTTAAAACTTAAAATGCAAAAATGATTAAAAGCTCCTAAAATTCATATATTCTTCATCGAACTAGAGAAAAAACCCTAGCCGCTTTTTTTATTTCATTCGTTCTTTTTAGCCCATTTTCTTTTAATAAGGAAGGATAATTTTTTTATAATTATTTACCTAAAATAACCACTCTACTTCTTTTTTTCTACCTTTTTTTTTATCATTTCTTTTAATAAAAAAGGATAATTTTCTTTATGATTTCTGGTGTATGAGTAATTTGTACGTTAAAACAGATTTGATCAACATATCAAATATAGTCAAGATATAAAACTTGAGTTATATATATTTTAATTATTATAAAATTATTAAATAAATATGTTTTAAACCAATTTATTACACTTGTTGATCATAGTTTTTACAAGAAGAGTCTTTGAGTAAAAAAAAAAAAAGCTGTCAGACACAGGGAGAAGGGTAAAAAGAAACTGAAAATCATTTATAGAAAAGGAGATTGGGTGCTGAGATTGGACAGGCCCAGTAAAAGAATTACTGCCATCAAACCTTAACCTTAATTGGGTTGGTTGTTGGAAATTGGAAACCATCAGAAAAAAAAATTGTGTAAATATATATATATATATATATATACTATATATATATATATATATATATATATATATATTATACATAAATGATAATCATAAAAATTATTATATACCGTAATCAAGGACAGAAATTTGCTGTCAAAAAAAAAGAAGAAGAGGAAAGTAAAAAGTATATGTAAATTATACATAACTGATAATCATAAAAAATTATGATATACCGTAAATAAGAACAGAAATTTGCTGTCAAAAAAAAAAGAGGAAAGTAAAAAGTAAAAAGTCTCCATCCTAATTGAGATTATGAATTCTAACACGGCATCGTGATATGAAAGAGAGTTCAAAAAATTGAACCATAGCGTAATAAATGATATTTGATAAGATGACAAAAGAAAAGTCATGACTCAGGCCCACCAATAGCAATGACTCTGTGAAAGCGGTTTGCAAAACCATGTGCTAGTGAAGCGGTTTGGAAGACCTTCTTTCCAATGTTAAAAGCAAGGATTTGTATATAAAGGGTAGGAGTGAATGGTGATTGATGAGATCAGGAGACGGATCATAACAGTGGATGATGATGTGAAGTCGTTTGTTTCCCGAGAATCTTTGGGAATTGGAGAGTAGGAAAGATTAGCCCTTTATCCCCCTAAATCTTTCGATGCAGAGGGAATAAGGGCTGGTCTTTCACACTCCTCCCATTCCCTATTGTTTTCAGGATTTTTGTCCCTCTTCTTCTTCCAGCTTGATACCGTAACTTTTCCTTCCTTCTCTTTTTCTTCTTCTGTTATAATTATTTAATTGTTTTTGTTATATGTTTAGAGCTTCTTCTGATAGGTCCTCCTCTCTCCAAAAATCTCAGTTCAGTAATTCGGAGAGAAACCCTTTTTGGTGCTCATAAACTAAGCAAGATCTCGGTGGCGGGAGGAGACTCACATACTATACCCATTTTTCAGATCTCCGTATTTTTTAGGCGAATCACCCATTTATGCCAAAACCAAGCGATCGGAGGAGGAGACTCAGATCCTATACCTGTTTTTTACATTTGGTTCAAGAGCATAGAAATAAAGGGAAAACTTGAGCTAAAACCTGCCTGGATCTATTGATATTTATTTGTTCCGGTATTTGCATCATAAATCAACACTTTGAAGTTTGAACCGTAAGCAATTCCTGGGGGGGGGGTTGGGGGCTCCAGCGTCTGTGGGTTGATTCCCGGTGTCGTCGTCGGCGGGGAGTTGACCGATAGAGAGGAGGGGCTTTTTCTTACATTTAGTGCAAAAAAAAATAATTTTTTTTAAAAATAATATAGGTTTAGAAATATTCATAAACGTAATGGAGATATTTTTATAAAAATAGAAAATTTTACAGAAAAAAGTGTTTTATAAAAATATATTTTTATAATTTTGAATGATTTGACTTAATATTGAAAGAGGTTTTGAAATGTTTTTATAATTTTAAAAATTTTGAATTTAGGTTAAAATGTGTTTTTAGGAGTTTAATATTTTAAATATGTAAGTGGTTTTTTGAAGATTGTTTTTTAAATTATTTTATTGTAAAAAATTATATTATATGTTTAAGATTATTTTATAAAATTATATAATTTTTAAGGTTTTTATTATTTTCGGAAAGTTCCCTTTAAAAAAAAAGAGATGGGTTGTTTTTTAAAGTATTAACAAGTTATTCATGTTTTTAGAATAATTAATACCAAATTTATAAGATTTAATAGTTTTATGCAGAGTACATTTGATAAAAAATAGGAAAGTCTAGGGTTTTTTTTTTTTAACTTGGGTTGGGTGAGTGGGTCCGGTGATTAAGTGGAAATTATGGATTCGATTCGAGTCAGGATTTATAAGTACCGTTGACCAGTCAATGGGTTGGGTTGGATCGAAATTTAATTTTTTTAAGGTCTCATGGTTAGTTTACGGGTTTTATATTGGGCGGGTTCGACGGGCTCAAGTGACGAGTCGAAAGGCCTCAGGGGTGATAGGCCTAGAGTGGTGGGCCCCCTCTTGTGTCCTCATAGCCTTCATAAGCAGTTGCCGTGATTGAGTTGCTTCGTACAGCAGTTATGTGATCGTTGTCTGTCTTTTTTTCATTTATTTTTTTATAAATATTATCTGAGTCTCTTAATTTTAAACCGATTATGTGAAAAAAAAAATGTATGGGGAGGGGCCGGTAGTGTATGATGCGTTGAGGGGAGGGAGAAAGGAACTGTCAGGTCCGTCACTCTGGGCTTGTCATCTTTGGGTCCGTCAAGCTTGTCGATCATATAAAGCGCAGCTGGGTTATTTGCAGTCTTGGTAAATTTCAAACTAACAGTAATGGTCAGCCAAATATAAGCGATCCGGCCCGACCTTGAGCTAATTGACAGACAACCAGTCAATTTACTCAAATGAGGTCAGGTTTTTCCCAATCGTTAGATCTTATTATATTTTTTATATACGAGAAGATTCGAGAATTTTAAGAAATATGGTTTAGTTAAAATAAAATCTATGATTAGAAAGCTTGTCACTTCAGAACAGCTTTTTAAAACCAAATCCTTGTATATGTAAATCCCAAAATACAATTGAAGTGATTTGTGGATTTAGAGCATCTCTATTGTAAATCTCATTTTGGATCTTAATTTTGGGCCCTGTGCATGTCATATCATGTCAATGCGTAATAAAGTGAGATCCTTTTAAAAATGATTCTTCTCATCAATGCAAAGATTATTTGGAATCCCAACTTTGGATCCAAATAATTTTTACATTATAAAAAATTAAATCAAATTTTATTAAATAATTTGTTATATATATATATTGTTAATTATATATTTTTATTTTTGGACTCAGGAAAAAATTTGAATTGAATAAGTACTGAAAAAAATTGATGAGTATTGAAAAAATTGGAGTTTGGATGAAGAATGTGAATGAAAAAGAGTAATGGAGAAAGACTTTTGGAGCGTAAAAAGAGTCATCAAACTGGCTAATTGTCAATTTGATGTCTTAATATACTTTTTAAGGTTTCCAATGCATGCATCAAATTGAGGCATGGATTTGATGCAAATATGACTATGGAGGAGAGAGAAACCTAGAGACATCAATTTTGTGGTTATCAATTGCTTTTTCAAGGGTCATTTTTTTTTTCAACAGCTAACTTAAATGGGTTAATTTGAGAAAGTTTAAAAATTGATGGTTCTTTTGATTACTTAGGTTGTAATGCAACATTTTATTGAACCATGAAACGAGACATCAAAGTACATATAAGGCATCAAATAAGAAATGTGATACTCATTTTGATGTTTTCTAGCTCAAAAGGTTTGGAAAATTTGATATTTATAGAGTAAAATTATATATAAAAAAAGTTATAAAATAAAAAAAAAATTAGATGTTGGTGAAAAAAAAATAGTCGTTGCCGTTGAGTGAGATCATAAATTTTTTTTCAATACTACAAAAATTCCAACTCATTAGAAAAAGATTAAAAATCTACAAAGGAATCGTATAATGGGTTGAGTCTCATTAAGGAGGAATTGATCCCAATTTTTTTGTGAGTTGTAGTGGGAATAAAAAATTGGGGCAGGACAGATGCTAGCAGTCTTGTGTTGCGGATGCTCTAGTACGATTCAAGCCACTTTCTATTATCCAATAAAGTAGGTAATAATTTTATTTTTTTTTTGTAGATTTTTTTTTTCTAAAGAGTATGAATCTTTGTAATATTGAAAAAAATTTCTAAATACTCACTCAACAGGTTATTTTGTAGGTGCAATGACTATTTTTCTATTTCATAACTTTTTTTCCACAATTTTGCTCTATAAATATCAATATTTTCAAACCTTCTGCATACAAAAAAACTCTTTCTCATTCATATTCTCCATCAAAATTCCAATTTTTTTCTTAGTCCGAAAATAAAATTATATAATTAACAATATATATATAAAATTATTTAATATAGAAGTTTGATTTAATTTTTTATAATATAAAAATTATGTGGGTCCAAAGTTATGATTCAAGATGATCCCCTTGCATATCAAATTTTGGAAATGATTTCCAATTTTATGTCACCCAATGATGATGTGGCATAAGTATGAGACCAAAATTGAGATCAAAATTGAATTTGTGAAAATGCTCCTAAATCCTAAATAAAAGCCGAGCGATCATGATTTATGTAGTGAACCTTTTAATGTGGTTTTGAAATCAATCATCAGGCGACTTTTGACATGATATCTTTAATCGATAATAAAATTTGGCATTTCAAACCATGATTAAAAGGTTCACACATCAAATATTACTTTAATCCTTTATATATTACTTTAATTTATTAAATTTATTGAACAAAGTTAACTTAATTAAATTATAATTTTACATCAAATATTTCATTTCTTTGATTAATGATTTTCTTAAAAAATTACTATCACTTTTTTTCCGTGTTAATAATTTTTTAACTTTTGAAAATCTTATATATAAAAATAATTTCATTTTTAATAAACAAAATAAATATAGTAAAGAAATTTAAAAAATTCAAAAACAATTTGATATTAACATTGCTAAATTTTCAAAATAATTTAGATATATAAATTAAAATATATTTAAATAATTTTACTTATATATAGAAAAATATTCATCCGATATATCACGATATATTCTTAAATCCCGATTATCGATATATCATAATTCGAAATCAAATATTTTAAATGCATTTAACTTTGATATATCCATTTTAATTTGTTTGAAACATAATCTTTCAAAAATATAATTTATGATTATATTAACAAAAAATTATAATATCAAATTTAAATAAATATTTTATAAATATAAATTTTATTTACTTTATCTAAAACTTATCATGAAACTATAAATAAAAGAATTTTAATTTATTACCTTATAAAAAATTCAAAAGATTTAAAAAAGATAAAAAATTTAAATGCAAACCCCCCTGATAACAAACAAAATAAAAGCGTCGTAAAAAAGAGGTTTAGATGTTTCAAATGTAGTCAAAAGATTAAATAATACAATTAGTAAGAAACAAAGTAAATATTTTATCAGATAATGAAGAAGAATATTGTGCGAGGAATAATCTTTAAATGTACGGAAGCGATAAATGCCAGAAATGAATTACGAAAGAAATTGAAAAAATAGAAAATTATACATGTGAATAAATGCTGATAACGACACGAGAACTGTTAATAGACATGATAGATCAGGTGAGAAGTAAAGAAAGCAAAGAAAATACGTAAGAAAATTTCCAGAGCAACAGAGTCAAAATCCAAACGAAACCAAACTTGTCAAATTCTTATCTGATGAAAGATATTTTACAATATCACAAAAGACAAGAACCAGCAACATTACAAGACTTACAACAAGAATTAAAACAAATAAATTCAAATTGATGAATTAAAACTTTTACACAAAACATTAATGATAGACCTTCGCGATATAGAAAATAAAGAAATTATAACAGAAGAAACAAATGAAGAAGTTGAAAACATGCGTAGTATGGCCTCATCTGAAACAAAGATGAGTATCTGAGATAACTTTGAAAATCAATCCGATTACAAAGAAGTTTTAATAGCTTTAATTGATTCGGGAGGCGATTTAAATTGTATCTGAGGAGGATTAATTCCTACGTATATTTTGTAAAAACTTCTCAAGCTATCAACGGCTAGTAATGTGGTCATTTGAAGGTTGTCTAATCTGTGAAGTCGTATTTGCCGAAAATTGTATTTGTATTAAAGCTTACATTCTTACTAGTCAAAAATATAAGTCATCAGATTGTTTTAGGAACCCCTTTCTAACACAGCTTTATCCTTTTCAAATTGATGATAAAGTTAAAAACCAAATACAAAAATCAAAAATTCTTTGAATTTATAAGAGGAGTAGAAGTTAAAAGAGAGCTGTCGAGTTAAGTTCGTTGCTGCTTCAACTAAAAAACAAAAACATTTAAAATTTCTTCAAAAAGAAATACAATATAAAAGAACTGAAGAAAATTTACAATCAGAACTTAAACAATTTGAACATATATTTGTTTGAATAGTAAATATTAAAAATTTGAGCAGAGTAACAGTAATTTGAAATTCTTCAAAAGTACGGCGGCGTTGTATACAACAGGTTTCCTGTTGAAACTCCACTGTAGTGGGTTCAGGAGGTTTGAGGTTTCCAGCCTGATATACTTATTTGAAGTTGAAGATATTTGAATAAACATGCAAACAGTATGCAATATTTGAATTAAAATGGAAGCAGTATTGAAATTTGAAATGAACTTTTATTGAACTTTGAAACTTACAAACTTTGTTGAAAGCTTTTGATCAAAGCAACAGTGAAATTTGAAATTTGGATCTGATACTTTCTCAGGCTTCTCTCTCTAACTCTCTATCTCACTCTAAAACTTAGCCTGTTTTGTTAAGGAGACATCCCCTCCTTATATAGGAAAATTTGCGGACTTCAACATGTTTGAAATCCGTGGATTTGAAAATAAAAATTTGACGTCCACACAGTGGATCACATGTGACTTTGAAAAGTAAGGAATCTTATCCTACTTTTTTGAAGAGTCATCTGCTTTTTGAAGAGCCAACCTCTTTTGTGTCAGCAATTTTGTCTTCTTTTGCAAGTGGAGCTTTTGCTTTTTGAAAGTGGGGGACAGCCTGCTTTTGTCAGGTCTTCTTTTTGAAAGCATCCAAAATACTGTCACACCATTTGTAAGACCATATCTTTCACTCTTCATTGAATCTATCGGTGACGTATAAAATTATTTCTTGGAATTTTGAGGCGTATACGTTCTGCGAGACAAGGCTTTTGAAAATATTGACATCCTCCTTACTCAAGGGGAGTGTAGGGGAGGCCGTAGCACATGTCTTCGTTTTTCTGGAGGAAGGCTGTGCTGTTGGCTGTGTCATCCTCATCTGAGTCTGAGTCAGCAAGTTTGGAGAGTGTTTCAGTCGCCTCTGCTTGGATTTGTTTGAGATAGAGCCCTGTATGCTGAATTTGAAGGAAATGAGTTTTTTGTAATTGGGCCTGGTAAAGGTTGGGACCAAATAAGTCGCTGGCTTTTGGAAAGGAGATGGCTTTAGTTTAGGCTTTGGGCTTGATCCATTTTTAGCTGACATCAAAACTTTGGGCTTCAAATATTTTGAAAGCGGCCCACCATTTTATTTTGAATTCCCTAACCAAATACTAAGGGAATGGGCTTGGATGAGAACGGTGGGTACAAAAATCCCAACAAAGAATCCAAGGGATCCTTAATTGAAAACAAAAGAATAGTGAATAACTATTTCCAGAAGGGAAAAAGCTTTCACAATTTGATTTGAAATAATCAAAGCTTTTGATGATTTCAGGGCAGAAAATATTTGGATTGGCTCCCATAAAAAGCCACCATTCCTGAAACCAGTTTGGAAAAGTTTTTGAACTTTCATTAGGTTAAAGCAGGAATGAGTTTGGCTGATACAAAACACATGGTACCAAGCATTTTTGTAGTCATAAAAATCAAAGGTTTGAGGATCAAAGTGTTCAGAAAATCTTTTGTGGGTAAAGATATTTTGATCCCAATCCTTTTCATTTAGGACTTTCAAATTTTGCGTTTTGAATAAGCGATATCATTCTCTCGGGGTTCATGACATGAAACTGAGCTGAAACTCAGAGTATCTCTACGAGTATAAATTCGTAGAATTTACGGGTTTTGAGTATTTCGTTGGAAATGAAATACTTCTCATTTTGAAAAATCTTTTTGATTTGAATCTGAGAAGCGTGTGATCAGGTTCTAAAATTTGGAGCAACACTCTATTCTCTTTTGTTTGGTATGCAAATTTTTGAGGAGTTTGAAAAGAAGGGTTTTGGGTTTTAAGGCTTGAAGCGATTTGAAGTTGAGGCCTTTATTGCATAGAGGCTTGAGTGGGTTTCGTTGGATCTGGCTTTAGCACTCATTTCCACTGTAAAATTCTAGTGAAAGGAAATCGGGTAAAACATTTGAAGATCCTTTGATAAATTAATTTCAAAATCAAAAGCCGAGATAAAATAGAACTGTAGTCTAGCAAAATTTGTTTTGAAACTAGGTTTTGAACATCTTTTTGCAATATTTCTTTGCACTTTGCAATCGCTCTTAAAAGAAATTTTGTTAAAACATCACTTTGAAATTTTTGAATGCATAAAACAATGGCTAAAATTTCTTTTTTAATCGTTGAATAATTCAATTGTGGACCACTCCAAACACCAGAGTGAAATCTAACAATTGAAATTTTGTTTTGAAAATCTTGTTTCAAAATCCCACCATATCCTATATTTGAGGCATCTGTCTCTATTATAGGAAAGGCTTCAGGGTGAAGGATACCTAAGCAAGGAAGTTCCTTAACTTTGATTTGGCGCGTTTTGACAACTGGGTATGTTCCTCAGACCAGGGTAAAGGATTTTTCTTTAACCTTTGAAATAGGAACAATTAAAATCATAAGGTTTGGAGTAAAACTTCATTTACATAGTTAAGGCTACCTAAAAACCTTTGTAACTGTGTTTTATCTTTGATTTCATTAGGAAATTTGTTAGCAAAATCTATTGCTCTTTGTATAGATTTTATTAGCCCTTGATGAATATCAAATCCTAAAAACCTAATATTTGTTTGAAACAATTTTATTTTTGTTGCAGATATTACCAAACCATTATCTCTAACAATTTTTTGAAAAATTTTAAATGTTTGAAATGCTCCTCTAGAGAGTTTGAAAATATGAGAACATCATCGTATACAATAGAGAGAAAATCTAGTGTATTCATTAAATATTACATTCATCATATTTTGAAATTAAGAGGGAACTTTGAGCCAAAGGCATTACATTCCATTCATAATGTCGAATGGAACTATAAATCTTGGTTTTGTACTGTCTTAGTTTGAAAATTTGGTGCAAGCAGGATTTTATTGCTCGAATTTTGAAAATATTGTTGCATTATAAATCCTTTGAATTAAATCCTTTTATTAGGTATTGGATACCTAATCAGTGTAGACTTTTATTCAAGGGTTTACTGAACAATCCACTAACCTTGGAGTTCCTCTTTCAATTTATGAAGCTTTCTGGACATAAAGGCGCACAACTCCATGGCGAATGACTTGAAGTGCCAGTAGTTTTTATTTAAGAGATCATTAATCTCTCTTTTTGCAATATTCGAGGATTACGGACTCTAGAATGAGTCTTGCTGTTTAGATTTGTTTTCATTAAAATCTTTTTCATAGGGTAATGAAACCATATGTTGTTTTCTATTCCAAAATGCATTTGGTATAGAAGAACAAAGATTTTCTTCTATTTGTTTTTGAATGTTTTATTCTTTCTTGAATTTGTTTTGATTGTAAATTTTCTTGATTCATATTGTATTTCTTTTGAAAAGAAATTTTACATGTTTTGCTTTTGTTGAATTAAAAGAAATAAAATCTTGAACTTGATTTATTTCTTTAGCTTCTATTCCTTTATAAATTCAAAAGAATTTCTTGATTTTATATTTGGTTTTTAATCATCATCAATTTGAAAAGGATAAGTTGTGTTAGAAAGGGTTCCTAAAACAATTTGATGACTTATATTTTGCTAAGTAAGAATGAGTTTTAATACAAATACCATTTTTGCAAATATGACCTTGTGGTATTTTGTATTGAACCTTCAAAGGATCATTACTAGCTGTTGATAGTCTTTGAGAAGTTTTTACAAAATATACAGTAGTTATTAATCATTCCTGTATACAATTTAAATCGACTCTGAATCAATTAAAGTATAAAAACTCTTTATGTCCGGGTTGATTTTTCAAAGTTATCTTTGTATACCATCTTTGTTTTTGTACGATAGTCATACTATGTACAAAAGTTTCAACTTCTTCATTTGTTTCTTTTGTTATAATTTCTTTTTGATTTTCCATATCAGTTAGTCTATCATTAATGTTTTGTGTAAAAAGTTTTAATTCATCAATTTGAATTTTTATTTGTTTTACTTCTTGTTGTAAGTATTGTAATGTTGTGGTTCTTGTCTTTTGTGATATTGTAAATATATGTTTTTTTTTTTTCTTGTATTTGTATAAATTTGACAAGTTTGGTTTGGTTTGGATTTTAGACTTTGTTGTTCTAAAATTTTCTTATGTATTTTTTCTTTGTTTCTTTATCTTCAATTTGATACATCATGTCACAATGCTGGTTCTTGTTAGGCACATTTATCATATTTATTTGACATAGACAATTTTCTATTTTTTCAATTTCTTTTTCAGAATTTGTTTGAGATTTATCAGTTTCAGAAGATGAAGTATTATTCTCAGAATAATATTCTTCTTCATTATCTGATAAAATATTTACTTTGTTTTTACAATTAGGGGCTATATGACCCTTTTGACCACATTGAAACATCTAACCTCTTTTTATGATGTTTTTATTTTATTCCCCAATTATCGGGGTTTTTTTAGATTTAAATTTTTATCTTTTTTAAATCTTTTGAATTTTATAAGGTAATTCCCTATAAGGTTTTGATTTTTGGAAAAGTGAGAGGGAATTGGAATTAGCATTTAAGATGCCCATATTGAGAACAAAAGAACCTAAGTCTTTTCTAAAGCTTTTTAGGTCTTTTTTAGCTTGATATTAGGCTTAAAGTTGAGTACACAACTTAAAGTCACTTTTAGCTTTCAACATGAGATGCCATTATGTAAGATCATCATAGGAAATTATTCCATTAAATTTCTCCCTAAGAGATTCTTGAACCTTTTCAGAAAATGCTCTAGGAAGTCCATAAAGGAACTTTTCTTTCGATATGATTCTACAGCATCAGTACGGTCATAAGTTTTGCTAAGAACACATCATGATACCATTTGAAATCACTAAGTGTTCTACATTTTAAATTTTGTAGAATAGCAGAATTTCTCTCTGCATAAACATTTGGATCACCTATGAAGTGTTTTGTAATAGCATGCAGGAGTCTTATGACAGCATCCTGGTTGCCATCTAAATCATAGCTATGACTTACCAGAAATTTTTCTTGGTCTGTTAGGTAATTTTCCCACCAGAACTTTAATGTGCCAGTTGTTAGCAATTATGTGCTCTTGGGTCCCACTTAGTATTCTCAAATATATGTATAAATTATAAATTTATAATAAATATAATTTATTATATGAACGGTTTTTTATAATAAATATAATTTATTATATGAGCAGTTATTTATAATAAATATAATTTATTATATGAGCAGTTATTCATGATGTAATGGGTTTTAGGTTTTATAACTGAGTTTTTAAATACATTTTTTTGAGAATCTGTGAGCAAAGAAAAGAAAGAATTTTCTATTCTTTGGTTTTTTTCTACAAGTGTTCTAAGATTGAGTTCCTACGTCGATTCATTGTGCCCACATCCATACCACCCCCGAGGATAGATGCGGAAGATCGGACGGTGCAATTCGTCTGTAGGTGGGCCGGTGTAGATCGTTAGTTCGATCTTTATTCTTTGTAGATACGACGGTGTAGATTCTTTGGTTGGTGGGCGATCTAGAAGTCTAGTTGGCCGGATCTGCAAATCACATGGTAATTTTATTTAATATTGAATTTTAGATACGATTCATGTTTAATCGTATTCTTCCAGATGTACTTCAGTGTGTTTTCCTTGATTAATTGTCAGGCATCTTTATGATTAGATATGTGTATCCCCAGGTATTGATAATGCGTGTAATTTTGATCGATTTAGTATATGGCGCACAGAGTTATTTGTTGTTCGATCGCATGATTAGTCACATTAATTTTATGATTTTTGTTCATGAATGGATGTATTATTTAATGGTTTACTTTAGATCCATGGTAGATTTTGATTGTATTAATTTTTAGGTTTGTAACGGGGAGAAATTTGGTCATAAGATCAGGTTTCCTTCACGGTTTATTTATTATTTACATTTTTTTAATTAAAAATAGTTGTAATTTTAAATTTCAAATCCTGTCGTACCCTTCATTATTTGGAAGCTAGGAGAAGATGCGGACACCATCTGAGCGTGACCACCGTGAAACGTTAAGGGGAGGAGGAGGCGCGTCGGACGGGATCGCGGTGCAGAAGCGTCGTCCCGCGCGGCCTGCGCCGGTGGGACTACGCGCGTGGTCATATTTCATTGATGTCTTTGGGCGTAGAGGCGCGTCTTGGTCGTTTGGCGGCTACTTCCGTGGCTGGCTCGTGAGTGCGATCAGTGAAAGTTCTTCCACTGGGCCGGTTTTTGATTTGGTGGACGAGCGGGACCTACTACCCTTCAAATTAGAACATGTTAGGGTTTAGGGTTTAATTTATTTTAGTTTTGGGCCTTTATGCCTTTGTAAACTAAAATAATTGGGCTAAAACCTTAGGATATTTTGTAATAGGCCCAATTTAATTTTTAGGAAAACCATGGATTAGGGTTATTTGAACAATGCTTTTGTGAATGGTTTAAATTATATGTATAACATGTTTTATGTGATAACATGCCATATAGAATAGGACAAATTGCCATATAAATTTGCATCAATGATAATTATGTGCATAATAATTATTATGATTCTATTATCTAGTTTAATAATTATTATGGAAAAGTATTTCTTTTTTGAAATAATTAGAAAATCTATATTATTTAAAATATTGAATGGTGAAGGTTTAATTAATTTAATTAATTTTAAACCTAAGGGCTCCATTATTGAGTCTAATAATAAAATGATCGTAGCATTGCCCCACAGGATAAACATGGTTGGATTTTATTGGATTAGACCTCAATTAAGTTTCAAATTTTAATAAGATTGATCGACCAACGTCGGCAATCTTGGATGATAAAGATAATTTTGAAATTAAAGCAATGGTTAAAAAACATTCAAACTTAATTTAATTATTGCCCTGTGAGGCTATGATATTTTATTAAGTCTTACGAAAGTTTGAAACAATTAGAGTGAAATGATTATGTATTATCTAGGAAAGTTACGTCTAAGAAGGTGGGATTTAAGTAGTAAAGCTTGTGACTCCCCATCTTTCACAGGAACCAACTTAATGGATACTAATCATTTCATGATCAAATTTAGTTTGTTATAAATATCTTGCCCAACGTAAGTGTTTATAATGGAAACCAAATAATTGTTTACAATAAACAGAAAATAGTTTTTGGGATTAACTAAATTTTAAGATTATGTTTATTGTAAGATATTACGTTTTAATACTAGTGTGTATTTTTTTCAGAAAATGGCATCATTTAACCCACTTGCAATGATTTTGAGTCAAAGCATGGATGGAAATAATTATAGTGAATGGAAACCAACTTTGTACATTGTTACGGATTTTGAAAGCGAAGTTTTCTAACCACACAAAGCCCAATGAGCCCGCGACAAATGCACATCGACCAAGTCGGAAAAGACTATGAGCGGGACAAGGCAAATATATCGAGTTATTTGCTATGTTCTTGCCGGTGTTGCTAGTCATTTGAAAGGACGGATATCTCGTCTCGAGAGTGGAGCGAAATGATCGGACTCTCGATAAGATGTTACCGCGATCAACAAGTTCTTTAAAAGGCGAGAGGCTGCGGTTAGGGCTATAATGAACACTAGAATACATGGAAGTGTGAGGGATCATTAATGCGAGAAAATGATGTCACATCTCGATCAAGTGAAGTGTTGGGGATGAAGATGGAGCGGTCCCAATTGATTTCATATTTGAATCCACTGCACATTCGTTTCTCGATTTAAAGTTAATTATAATATGAACAAGATGGATCTATCTACGAGTTGATGCATGAACTTGAGAAGTCTTAGAAGGGCTTTCGGAAAGTCAGGCGGTGTTCACCTTATGGTAAATCTACTTTCAAGCCCAAGGGAAACCTAAGGGTGGGAAAGAATAAGAACAAGCGAAGGGTCGGTACGGTTACCAAAACCACCGCTGAAAGAGCTAGAAGGCAAGTGCTTCAAGTGCGGACGGAAAGTCCTTTAGGCGAATTTCCCTCGGATTGCCAAAAAGCAAGGTATGGGTAATTTAAATGTGGTTGAAGCTTGTTTAGTGGAAATTATAATGATAAATGGATCATTGATTAAGGGCCACTAGCCATATGCATTTACTCTTTGCGATGGATTCGGACAAACTAGCTTGGTTGGGCGAGGCCGAGAGGTTTTGAGAGCTTGGAAATGGAACATAATCTCAGTTAAAGCATTAGGACAAGTAGAATTATTTTTCAATAATGATAGGACTTTATGTTTAGTAAATTTGTTTATATGTCTTAGGATTTTAAAGGAATTTAATTTGCATTTAGTTGTTTATTTGAACAAGGTTTAATTTGGAATTTAATTCCTTTATTACAATAAGTTCAACTTCGGTTATTTGTCTTAGGTGATTTGATAGATGGTCTTTATTATTTAAGTCCTATGTCCTATGATGTTTAATTCTTGAAATTGTTGATAAGCATGATCACCTAGCCAAGAAAAGGAAGTTTCAAATGAAAGCGTACCTTTGGCATTGCGATTAGGTCATATTAGTCTAATAGGATTCATGGTTTGGTAAAAAGTGGGATCTTAACTTCCCTAGACTTTGAACCTATACCGGTATGTAGATCTTGTTTGGAAGGTAAAATGACCAAAAGGCCCTTTAAAGCCAAGGATGTCATGTGACAAACATTGGAATTGGTGCATGCGTGTGTCACGGACGATAAATGTCAAGCCGGAGGAGGGTATGAGTATTTTGTCACCTTCTGAGATGACTACTCAAGATATGGATATATTTACCTAATGCGCCAAAAGTCTGAAACTTTCACTAAATTTCGAGAGTATAAGGCTGAGGCAGAAAAGCAATTAGGACTCCATATCAAAGAGTGGTGAATACCTATCTGGAGAGTTTAAGTCTTACTTGACTCAAGAGGGGATAGTTTCACAGCTTCTCGGCTGGAACACCCCGACAAAATGGAGTTGCGAAAGAAGAAATAGAACTCTTCAGGATATGGTGAGGTCAATGCTTAGTTATTCATCTCTACCTATATCGTTTTGAGGATATGCCATAGAAAGCGCAATGTATCTTACGAATTTAGTTCCTTAAAAACGGTTCCTAAGACACCCACGGGAATTGTGGAAAGAGCAAGCCTAGTTTAAGCCATATCCGAATATGGGGTATCACTGCACATGTCTTAAGAAAAGGATCAAATAAGTTGGAATCGCGTACGAGAGGTTTGCATGTTTGTTGGCTACCCTAAAGCGAGAGGTGGACTATTTATAGTCCTTCGGATAAAAAAGGTTATTGTGAGTACTCACGCAACTTTTTGGAGGAGAGTATATAAGCAATTTCAAACCCAAGAGTAAAATAATTCTTGAGGAGCTTGACTCGACTCAAGAATAAGCGAACCACCCGGTGTCTTGGCTCTAATACCAGCGGATTCCTATGCATGTTCAAGGGGAAAATGTACGAAGGTGAACAAGCACGGGTGGAACAGTGGGAGACAAGATCCAATACATGTGGAACCCGAGAACTTGAGAAGAGCCGGTACCGAGAGGAACTAGTACCTTTACGAGGCTCAGACAATGAACCACAACCGGTGGAGCTTAGTCGTAGTGATAGAGTAAGGCGGAAGCTGCGAGATATCTTGCTAGGCGGAGTCTTACCAAGTTATTGCTATTGACCGGTGAAGATAGTCCATCAATTACAAAGAAGCCTTTGGAAGATGTGGATGTCTGAGGAGTGGCAAAGCCATGGACCGTGAAATGGAATCTATGTATTCCAATTCGGTCACAGTCTCTTGTAGAGGCACCCCCAAAGGGTAAAACCAATAGGGTGTAAGTGGGTTACAAAGAGAAAAGAGGATCGGATGGGAAGGTGAGAGCCTTAGCTAGATTGGTGGCAAAAGGCTATACCAAGGGGATAGATTATGAAGAAACCTTTTCGCGGTAGCCATGCTTAAATCATCAGGATTCTTTTAGTATGTTTCTTAGTCACGATGCAATTTGGCGAGATGGATAACTTGACCTTTTTAAATGGCAATTTAAATGGGGACATCTACATGCGGCAACGAGAAGGGTTCAAAGCTAAAGGCAAAGAACACATGGTATACAAGTTGCAAGGTCCATTTATGGACTTAAGCAACATCGGATCATGGAACATCCCGGGTTTGGTCAGATATTACTTCTTTTGGTTTTGAGAAAAGCGCGATGAGTATTGTGTTTACAAAGAATCCAGAAAGCCGCAGGTAGTTTTCTAGTCCTTTCACGTAGATGACATATTGATGTCCGGAAGCGACAAACAAGTGTTGTCAGTGTAAGATTGGTTTATAAGCAGGTTTGATATGAAAGACTTGGGAGAAGCCAACTATATTCTTGGAATCAAACTTATACGGGGCCAGGAAGAATAAGTTGTTGCTTGCTTATCTCAAGCCTCTTATATTGATAAAATTCTTGTCGGGGTTTTAGCATGGAAAATTCAAAGGGGATCCTTACCCTTTAGACATGGAATTCATCTTTCTAAGGAGCAATCACAAAAACTCTGGCTGAGAAAGAGCGTGTAAGTGAGATACCTTATGCCTCGGTGTAAGGTAGTCTCATGTATGCCATGTTATGTACGGGCGGATATCACGTTATCAGTGGGAGTTGTAAGCGGTATCATCTGATCCCGTTGAAGAACTCTTGGATTGCGAGTAAAGCATACTCTGCCAAGTATCTAAGGAGAACAAGAGATTATATGCTAGTATATTCGGTGGGAGTTTAGAAATATCATTAGTTCCACAGGGGACCTCAGACTTCAGGGATATTGACTCGCGAGAAATCTACCTCGGTTATGTGTTTACACTATATGGTGGAGCATGTGTTGGAGGAGTATTAAGCAGGCGTGTGTAGCGAATTCCACCCCTGTGAAGTTGTAGTGCGCCGGCGTAAGGAAAGGCTGTGTGTTTGAAGAGTTCATTATGGATCTTCGGGTGATACCGGTCGCAGATCGGCCCATTGCACCGCTCTTGTGACGGTGGGGCATTAACACGGTCAAAGAACAGGTATCACAAAAACAAAAACATTGAGAGGAAGTACCACTTGATCAGAGACATCATTGGCGAGAGACACGACAGTTACCAAAATAGCGTCGAGAGGAAAACTAGCGGACCCGTTCGCCACAGGCTACACTGTTCGAGTTTTGAAAGACATGTAGATTCTATGGGTGTTAGGAAATTACGGACTTATTTTAGGATAATTAAGGAGTTTTTATTTGAAACTTTTGTAGCAGACAAATAAAATTATTGTATTTTACATTGTTAATAAAATTTCAATGAGGTAATAATTTCACCTTGTGCACACTAGTATTTTCGTATTAAGGTCGAATTAATTATCGTGTATGGTCATATGGATAAATCGTGGAAGGCGTGATCATAAGTTCTCATAATTAATGAATAAGATCCGCAGTTATTGAATAAAGTTGGGCGCTTTATTTAATTTGCAATATTTTATGAAATAATCTGTCTTAGTTTATTATAAAATATTAGTGCAGTTATGTTTGCATTGATAGGATCAAAGAAAGATTTAATTAAGTTAAATTTACGTGAAGGAATTAAATCTCAAGTGATATTTGATTATTATTTTCTCTCAATCCTGAGTTTATTTTAAATAGGTAATTGAATAATTATCGGTCTTTGAATTGTGTCAATATATGAGGCCCCTATTTTGGCCAGCCAATACCTAGATGATTTGGGAGCGTGAATTGTTAATTACCGGTATTTATAAATAAACAAAAAATGGAAATTGTATGAAATATCCTCTTGATATGTTTCGGTACTTGGATGTAATGAAGTCAGCGTGCATTTGATCCATTAAGCTGTTAAATCAGAAGATTAAAATAATTAATTGATGACGAAAGCCATAATAATTAATTATCGATGTTTACAATGGAGGAAATTATATATATATCAATATTATTAATTTTGGAGTTCAACTACGGGCCTTTAGTGGAGTGGCACGGATTAGATAATTGCTTTTCAATTGCCAGAGCCTTAATTAATAATAGCTAGTTGGATCCACGAGGGCTAGCTCGGGAGAAAGTGGCGGGCTCATGTCGATGTCAGATTATAGAGCCTTGAGTTGAGTTACATGGTTTTGGGCTTATGCTCAAGTTTGTACTCAAGAGCAAGTGGGAGATTGTTAGCAATTATGTGCTCTTGGGTCCCACTTAGTATTCTCAAATATATGTATAAATTATAAATTTATAATAAATATAATTTATTATATGAGCAGTTTTTTATAATAAATATAATTTATTATGAGCGATTATTTATAATAAATATAATTTATTATATGAAGCAGTTAAATAAGCTATGATGTAATGGGTTTTAAGGTTTTTCTCTTTGAGTTTTTCATACATTTTTTTTTTTGAGAATCTGGAACAGAGAAAGAAGGAATTTTCTATTCTTTGGTTTTTTTTCTCTAAGTGTTAAGATTCAGTTCTGCGTGCATTCATTGTGCCCACACACATCCATACCACCCTTGAGGATAGATCTGGAAGATGGACTGGTCTGGTGCGTCTGTAGATTGAATGATTGTAGATACGTTGGTTGCGTCTTTATTCTTGTCGTCGCGGTGTAGATTCTTGGTTGGTGGGTGATCTAAGTCTAGTTGGCGGATCTGCCAAATCTACATAGGTAATTTTATTTAATATTGAATTTTAGATACAGTTGCATGTTTAATCATATTGCTAGATCCATGCTTCCGCTGTGTGTTTTTCCTTCACCAGTAAATCCTGTAAGGAGTAGATGAACAACATTATGATCTTCTCCTTCTATCAAATAAGCAGTTCCTGCCATTTGCATTTCAAGAAGGACAACAAAAATTTCATGTTCTGATAAACCATCTATACTCCAAGAGTAAATTTTGCTATTGTCATAACAATTTTGTTTTGAGTGTTTCTCCTCAAATTGTAAATCTGGAGGAGTTGGCCTTTGATAAAAATTTGTAGATCTTTGATGCCAAGTTTTTAACTTGTTTATTTGATCTTCTTCTCTTTCAGAGGTATCTAAATTTTGTATAAGTGCTTCTGAAACAGAAGTACCTGTTTCTGATCCACTTAAAAAATTTAGTTGATCTTTTGAAGAAGAAGGATCTTTAAGTTCTATTGAACTTAATCTTTGTGTTAGGATTTTTATCAGTTCATCATTATTTTTTGGTTCTATCTAATTTAGAGGTTTCTATTGGTTTAAATAAAGGGTTTTCTGATTTTTCATCAGATTTTTCTTCTTTTCCTTTATTTTCGAGTTTATAAGTTTTGAATGATTTTCCTTCAATTCTATTTAATTGAAAGAGGAAATCGTTTCCTAATATATTGATTTGTAAGGTATTTTGTTATTGAATTCCTTTTATATCTTGTAATTTTGTAGTTCTATTCTCGCTTCATTTGAAGTTATGTTTTGAAAGGTGAGGCAATAATTTCTACGCCCAGAGGCACTGATTTTATTCTTGAAAGGAGGATGAGTTGATCTTATCTTCTTTCGGAAGTAGTATTTGACTTCCATTCCTTTTGAAACATGTTTATTTGTGAAAAAGGGTATTTTATTTGATTGTTTGCAGCATAAATATCAAAATATGTGAACATTGGAATATTCATTTCCATTCTTTCCATAGTTTGATACCATTGTTCTCTAAATTTTTCTTTTATTTCCTTTGATAATTTAGAGAAAAACCATTTCTTTTTCTTTATGTTCTTGATTTTGCTTCTTTTAAATATTAACATACATTCAGCTTAGCATTCTAACAATAAACCGTATTTGGTAGGAAGGAGGGCTAAATCATTTGGTGACATCATTTGAGAAAATGTCAAAGAACTATACAAAATAGGAATGTTAGAATTCAAAAAAGATTATAGAATCAAAATTTAAATACATTCAATAGGTTACAGCTTGAGAAACTATTGAACTTCTAGGTAAGATCTGAACAAATTCAAAGGACAAATTCAAATCTTATATAGACTATTAGGTGTAGTGTATAGCAGGTTGAGTTGGGACAAACTATCATACATATATCTTTGTGGTAGACATGTATTCAAACTCTTACCAGGGTTGTTAAACAATGTCATTTATTGTACCTTTTACCTTCTGTGCCCATTTACCCACACCCCACCACACATAAGTAATGGCTTCGGGTAGTGTGAATTGTCTTGTCTTCCAAAGATCAAATTAATTTAGTGACGAATAAAAGATTCAACAGTCATAATTCCAAAACCAATTCCTTGAGATATTTAACGATCATAGAATGGAATTCCAGGCAACTCTTAGCCACAAAAACCCATTGAGCAATGGAAACTTTTGTCAGCTTGAAGATGGACAAGGAAATGTTCAAATTAATTTTGAACCAAGAGAAAAGAAAAAACATAGTCCATCTTTCTGCAGTGCTTTGATGCTTTATTTAGAAATTAGAACCCCTTCAAGAAGATCAAATGTTGATCAAATTTAAATCTTGAAGAAGTAGTATTAATACACTATTCAGTTTAAAGTACTCAGAATAATATCAAATTTAAATAATATTTTATAAATATAAATTTTATTTACTTTATCTAAAACTTATCCATAAAACTATAAATAAA